>APFE030310704.1:1510-42891 GCA_000404065.3 Pinus taeda
TGACTCCTTAGACTCCTAATATAGAAAGGAGGTTTTGTCATTTGAATCATCCAAGAATTGTTCATTTATGTAATGTAAAGGAGGTTTCCCCCTCGAAGAGGCTGAATTCTAAGGCGTTGATCTATCTTTTCTATCTTTTCTTGAGCTTGTTTCATAACAGAGTGATATCCAACATTTCTATACTGGAGCTAGCAACAAGTAAAGTTATGTAATTGATCTTATTATTTTTAATAGCTATTATGATCATATTCATGAACAACATTAAAATTTTAACCATGTACCTAAGGTTCCATTGAGACTCAATCAACCTCCATCAAGAATTATCATTTCTTTAACCCTACTCCCTCTAGTTATTGGGTTCTCAATCACATTCCTTAGAAATAAAGACAAGAGAGTAAGTATGGAAATTTCAAACCTTTCAATTCCTTACTTCACGAAGCCTTATCTTGGATTAAGGAACTAGAGCCTTATAGGAAGGATATGACACCAAACAAACAACAAGTACTGATTTGTAAGAAATATTGTGTATTTCAAAGAGGCTTAGTAATCATTTTTTTTAATAATACTAAAAACTTAACCATTTCAAATTATATCCCAATATCTAAGCATGCAATAGAAACTACAGCTAGAGGAGATAAGAAAACACCTTAGACATTCCAAAAAGAATTAATCTAGCATCATTTGATCAAGATTGAGATATTGTTTCTAATGCCACCTTTAAGAAAAAATCATTCGATTTATGGTCCCTCATTTTTATGAAAATGTAACTCATTTCAATGTTATGAAATCAATATGAACAAAGATTTTATAATCCAACATTACATATTACATTTAATTAATTTTAAAACTGAATCTTCTAAATAAATAGTTGAATGTGAATGAAAGATACTTTTGGGTATGGTTCTGCAAATAATTATCATATTAACCATTTTTGGGTTGGGATTTTACTGACATGATCTTGATCAAAGGCGATGAGATTGTCGCAAGGGAGGGGGGAGACACCTATATATCAAAACACAATCAATCGATCTCTGGAAAGGTCAGGAAATGGAGGTATGACTTGTGTGAATGGGCTTAGAAGAGCTATCTCATCAACTAACCAAGGATGCACTGAAAACCCACTACTCGAGTCTCAATGGTAGGCCCGAGTTAAAAGTCAAAGCCTCCAAAGGTGAGAAAAAACTCCAAGTTTGTAATCCCGAATGGAATATTGGAAGAATATTGAAAATCATGAAGGACCACACACTAATCTACAAATTTATGGGGGTCTATCCAAAGGAGAAGGATCTTGTAAGTTGGATCTAGTAGAAGTGGCATCCCAAGGGATTAGTGGAGCTCTCCCTAAGAGTGAAAAGGTTTTTCAACATTATTTTTGAAGCCTTGGAGGATAAGAAATGGATCTTTGAAAATAGACCTTAGTTCATGAATAAATCAGGTATGTTCTTGTGACATTGGAAGGAGTTTTGCAACTTGGATAAGGAACACTTTATAGCAACTTTGATTTGGGTCTAACTATACTCCCTTTCAGATAATATTTTGGAACCAAATGCCTTGGAAGGGATTGGGAATACCATTGGGTATTTTTTCAAAATCTCAAAGATCACAAAGAGGCAAATATAGGCTTTGTATGCAAGGATCTATATGTATATGAAAATTTGCAAACCCCTATCTAAATCGATTTACCTTGAATATCAAGATGATATATAGAAGCAACCACTAGATTACGAGCATGTTCTCTTTAAGTGTTGGTGACGTCATGGTTATGGGAACTTGATCAAGGATTTCCCTCTCACCCCTCTAAGGGTATGGAGACTTCTGATGGATTTTAGGAGGTTACCTAGAAGTGAGGAGGCAATACCAAAACCCAACAGAGGAAATCAGATGAAAAATCCAAACGAGAGGCCTCTAATATTTCTGATGAAGAAAAATTGTTTACAATATTGGCCTAGGGGGAATCCTAAAAGAAGGAGAGATGAAATATGAAGAAACACAGGAGGTCAAAATGATGGAAATTGAATCCTCATAAGCTACCCTGGGCAACAATCAGTTCAAGAAAAAATCCCCACTAGATCTAGAGGATCTCGTTGGTCTGAAAAAATTATGGCTAATACATCCTCACTTTTGGAGGGAGAATAATATAAATATAATATAAATCCTAAGGACAGAAAAATTTGGAATTCCTATGTTCCTGGGCTTCAACGGAGGCCCACACAATCGCACAAAATCATCTTCATCACTTCTTGCATCTTTTCGGTTCGTGGTGGAAAACTTGCTCAGGCCCTAAGGGTACTCTTTGGTTCTTGGGCCAGTAATAAAGGGTTTGATTCCTGATCAAAACCTAAAGAGCCAACCTTGAGTGATAGAAATTAGAATGATAGGAGGACATGCTATGAGGTGTTGCATGAAGTTGTGGAATTTGTGCTAAACTTGGCTGGATCTTGAACATTACGAAGTATTTTATTCCATCCTCCAACTATTTCCCAATGAATATTATTTCATTGAACACTCGAGGCCTCAATTTTAAGAAAAAAAAACACTACTTAAAGTCCAAAATAGACAAAGATATATCATAAATTGTTTGTGTTCGGTCAGAAAAAGTATCACATGCAAAAATGGAAGCTATCCTACAAAAATGTTGGAAGGGGTGTGAACCTATGGGGCTAGACATGAAAAATAACACTAGTGGTATTGTAGTATTATGGAACCCCCAGTGTGTAGCTTCCAAGAACTAGATATCCAGTCCTCACATCCTATTTGGTCACTTACATTGTCTAGTCTTGGGTAAACACCTATGACTATCTCGTGTTTATGGTCCAGCCAACCCTAGTGGGAAGGAAGGTTTTTAATGGATTTATGTGGTATGCATAGTTGGATAAGAAAATAAAAGTGGATCATTGGGGGATATTTTAACCTCCAAAGGAATCTCAATGAAAAAGAGGGTGGAATCAGACATGTGGAATTGATTTCAATACTCTTTTAGGACCTAATCCAAGATCTGCATTTAGTGGAGATGGAAATAGTTAATGGTACCTATCTTTGGACTAATAGGAGGGGTGGTAAACACCAGGTTTCATGAAAATTGGATCGATTCTTCTTGACAGAAGATTTGATGACACAAGAAATTTTCGTGGAAGCAACAATTCTCCCCAACCTTGGCTCTGATCATTGGCCTCTAATATTGGAGTTGGATTTGAAAATGATCCCTCACAATCGTCCTTTTTGTTTTGAAATATTTTGGATTCAGAATCCTAATTTTGTGTCAATATTAGAAGGATGGTGGTAATATTTTGAGGTCTTTTGGAAGAACAAAATGCAAACGATGCAACTCAAACTTAAGAAACTCAAACTTAGAATAAAAAAATGGAGTAAAGAGGAATTTAGCGATATCTGTATAGAAAAAAGGAAATTGGAGGAATGGATGGAAGCCACTCAGTCGACCACCATTCAGGAGAGAGGGAAAGAAGATTTGGTTGTACAGGAAGGCGAGCTAATCCATGATTTTTAGGACCACAGAAAACAAGAGGAGAATTACTAACAACAAAAATTGAGGGTCTAGTGGCTTCGAGAAGGAGAGCACAATACTAGGCTCTTCCACAAAGCCCTAATTAAAGATGGTCACCACAATAGGATATTCTACCTCAAATCATCTACTAGTATCTGGATGGTCAAGCATGAAGACATTAAGGAGAAACTGGTCTCCTTTTATCAAGACTTGTTAAGAGAAGACCGTTCTAACTAGGAGGCAACCATTGCCAAAATCACTGGCCATATACATAAATTAGACAAAAATTAGGCCTATTTCTCTTTGTAACATTATTTATAAAATCATCCCTTCGGTCATTACAAGAAGGCTTAATCCTATGAAGAGGTTTCTTATAGAACCCAAACAATCAGGCTTTGTAAATGGTAAAAAATCTTGGACGGTGTCATCACTACTCACGAAGTAGTCCATTCCTTAATCATTTTTTAAGAAAGAGGGTATTGAAATCAAGTTGGATCTTTCTAAATTCTACAATCACCTCAATTGGAGCTATTTGCTACATGTTCTTGACACTTTTGGGTTTCCAAACAAGTGGATATATTGGATCAAATCCCTGATTTCCATGCCTTTTTTCTCCATCCTCATCAATGGTTTCCCATCCAAAACGTTTAGGGCCTCGCTAGGGCTATGGCAAGGTGATCCTTTATCTCCATTCCTATTAATCATTGTTGTTGAATGGATGGGAATGTACACTAAGAATGGAGTTATCCAATTCCACCTAAGAGGTCTCAAGCTTTATTGGGGGGGGATATGGCAGTGTCCCATGAGCAGTTGGTTGATGATATTATGATGTTTGGTGAACCAATAACTAGTGAAAGTCAAGATATGAATTAGTTATTGGTATAATTTAAAGTCACGTCGAGCACAATGAATAATGGAAGTAAGTATAAAATATTTTTATTTAATACGAATGTTCTTATCTAGGAGAACCTTGCTCGTTCACTTGGATTTTAAATTAGTCAATTGCCAGCCAAGTATCTCGGCATCCATTTGGTTTCAAACTCACTACGGATTTCTTCAAGACAAGAGGTAAAAGGGAAATTGAGAGGCACTTAGGTAGTTGGGCGCACCATTCTTTGAACATGCTAGGGAGGATAAATCTCCTCAAGTTAGTCCCGCAAGCTCTACTAGTCTAATGAGCCCTAGTATTGCATCAAGGATGTTGTGATTCCCAAGGCTCTCAACTAAAATTATAAAACTGGGGTTCATACAAATTGAGAGGTGAAGCTTATATATGCATTGTAGGTTAAGTTTTACTCATGTCACTCTTATTCATTAGATCATATCAAGGTGTACAATGACCTCTCATTAATCTAACTACAAAGAGAATTTCTATAAAAACATATCATAATTGCAAGGAAATGAACATTATTGTAATTGCAAAAATGAAAGTTCCATTCATTAAATGTAGAGGATACTTTTTAATTTAGGAAAGGAAAAGGTTATGCACTATTTGCAGAAATAAACCATGCTACTTTATTTCAAAGATAATTAAATCAATGTTCTACTTGCATGAATCATTATTCTAGTTGTAACTTGCTTGAGAAGATGAAAGTCAGTCTACAACACATAACTGGGGGGGGGATTAAGTCTAATCTACTTGTTCTTTTTTGTTTGCAATGGAGGAAGGATACGTTTTAAGTGGTTTGTAGGCCTCCCTAATCATGGATTCAAAGCCCATGGTTCATCCCTTAGAGGCCTATCTTTCACAAAAGTTCATGCCCACGTTGTCCTTCACTAACCTTGAAAAGATGATCTCGATGGAAGAGATTGATAGAAGTGTGAGGTGTCCAAGGGGATAATGGATATGTATAAGTGGATGTGGATGAATGTGAAAATCCCTACAAGTCATTTGCATCCTCTGTAGACTAGTAATCAAGAACATACATCTATTAATCCATATTTCAGTCAAATTAATGAAAGTGGAAAGGACGGGTTGAATTTTATTTCTTCAAGATCTATTTTATCCTACAACATTCATCTAATGTATTTTCCAAATCATGTTGTTAACTCCTAAGGTGCAGAAACCAATCATGCAAACGAATTTCAGTCCAAGGCCTAACAATTTCCAAGAAATGATAAACACATATTTTTGGCTTGTTGTTGTAGACTCTTCAACCACAATTTCCACAAGAGAGGTGGTGACCCAACTTGCAACTACAATTTTTGTAATATAATTCCTACTTAAACAAGTAAAGAAATACAAAGCATTGAAGAAGAACAAGGAAAGAATACATGAGAGGGACTAAAGCCTTTGGGTTGGACCCTAACCCAATGGTTCCAGCCCTCCTAAGCTAACTCAGACATAGATCAACAAAGGACCTTTCATTAATAGAAAATGTAGTGAAAATACAAAACCTCAAAATGAAGATCACAATATCAAGTACTTGGCCTTCAATAAATCTTCCTAGCTCAAAAATTTTGAATCCTAATGATCCCTTAGGCTTGTTTATTTATACAAAAGGTGACTGGGGGGTAGCTCCCTTGAGATGAGGAGTGCTTCCCTCCAAAATCTTGAAATTGGTGGATTTGGTTCCCTTAGATATTCACATGCATTTGGGTTCATCGGATGCTAGTGGAATTCAAATTGTTGGTGAATAATCTTAGGAATCAAGTCAATTTGGAGAGTTAATGTAATGGACAAGACTCCTATATTCTCTCTATATGCCTCCAACATGCATCTGCATAGTAAATATCTCCAAAATTCTTCTCTTGGTTGCATATTAACCAAATTATGCCATGAAATATGAAAAAAGCACTTTAATCTTCATACTAAGCACGTTATGGCTACAAAATGTAAATTACTATGAGAAAATGAGAGTTTAAGGGCTAGAGGATAGCATAATGGGCCTCAAAATATACCTATAGATGGTACCCATCACTAACCTCCTACTAAAGGTGTTTCTCACCCTTTGAGAAACTAACTTACTGATGTGAAGTTCATTCATGGCCTTGGTGGCCTCTCTGTCATCCCAAGGCACCTCAAATGGCATGCCTTCCTATGGATAGAACCATACAATTGCTTCTATATTTTCCCACTTCTTTCTTTTGTTTTCCTGGTCTCTTCTCTCCTATAGGCCCAACAGTAAGGGAGGACTGGGTTTGAGCCCTATATAGTTAATCTTTAATATTTGAATTATCCTTTTGTAAATTAGGGTTTTCTCTAGGTCATTCCTTATTCTTTTAGGAGAGTGATATTTTCTTATTTACAAACTATGAGGTAGAGCATGTCATCTCCTTTGGTAAGCCTGCGAGGTCTTAGTCCCCAACAACCTAAAGGTGTCCTAGAAATGGAGGGTAGCTTGTTCTTGTATTGACATGTACTGAGGGGCCAATTTAGGATAGGTGGAGATGATGTTGTGGCTACTGATGATAGCATAGTGGCTCACTAACTCTGATCTCATGTACATAGGTTTGTTTTCTTCTTTGGTCATCACCCTCTTCACTTAATCATTGTTTCCTCATGGATCAACCAAGAGGCTAGTGCCATTAGTTTTATGTCCCCCAATCTTGAGTTGGGGCCCCAAAATTTCATTTCTATGAGGATCATATTATGCATATAGAACTCAAGTATTTTGTTTCTGTCCTCAGTACTTACCTTTTGACAAAAGTCAATGAACTTTGTGTAGTCTTGGAATGGTATAGATCCATACTGTACTAATGTTTTTATATAGAATTACAACAACTTCTTCTTCAGCAAGATAGCATATAACTTGGATGGTTGTCTGCATTGTATGAATTCCATGGACAAATTTGTCATGATGGCAAGCTGTACCTTGTTTTCCTATAGCTACTCCATCAGTCTCTGATTTTCTGATTGCAGTTTTTTCTCATGCTTGAGTCCTTGAATCTTAGGTCATCCATTTCTCTTCTCATTTGTTCCAATTTATCTTCCATAAGACCCATATCCTATACCTTCTTTCATTTTTCAATCTCCATCCATCTATGAGTTCTTCCCCTCTCTCTTCCCAACACGAATAAGATGGTGACTACAAATTTTGTGGGTATAATACTACCTCCCTCGAAAAAAAAATTAGTAGGATCCAAGGTCAGGTTCTGGTTTAAGCTTTTGGAGTTATTGGAGACATTCTTATTCCCTTTTTTATTTCTCTTCCCTTTCCTATAGCATTCCCTGTTTCTCCTGTAGCATATTTGTCTCTTCCTATAGCAACCTTGTTTTTTCCTGTAGCTCCTCTGTTTTCTCATGTAGATGGGTTGCTTGTTCTTTGAGCTTCTTAGATGTGAATTATCTAGTGGTTAGACTCCTTATTGGTGTAAATTTTTGTTTGCCCTTGAATTTAAGGGAGGTGACCCCCTCAATTTTCCCTTCACTAGGTGCAAATTCTCCTCCTTGGCTTGTTGGCTTATCAATTTTGATTGGGATAGTTGACAAAGGTTTCGGTTTCCCTTGTTTTATCATAGTTCTCTTTGTCCTCTTAAATTAGGAGGGGCCTTTCTTGGGCTTCCTTCTCTTGGTCTTGACAGGGGTGCTAAGTGTGGACAAGGTAACAAACACCTCTTTTTCTATGTTCCCTAGTGAGAGGCTTATTTTTTTACCCTACTTTCTAGTTTTGTGAGATCTAGAGGGCTCCTCAGGGGTCTCGACTCTCTTCTCTCATTTATATTCTCCTCCTTATTCTTCCTTTGTCTTGTCTCTTCCCTTTTTATTTTCTTCCTCCACTTCCCCTTCTTTCCCATATCCAACACTTGATTTTGGTGTCTCTTCTTACTGCATTGAGGTAAGGGCTTGTGTCTCAATTAAGTCCTCCATATCCATGTCCACAAAGTTAGCCCACAACATAGGGTTCTTGGGGTGGCTTAATACATCCATGAAAATGAGCTTGATCACGCCATGATGGGAAATGTGTTGGTGCTCCCCTTCCCTCACTTTCTAACTCATTTCAATGATGGAATGCAAGAGTAAATGTCGAACACTGAGTTCGTTTGGAATTGGTAACTCCATTTGGAACCTTAACTCATAGAGTAGCCTAAATGTATAGGCATACACCATACTCAATTCCCCTCATAAGATATGTTCTTGAGGATGTGATAGGCTACTCCATCCCATGGGTAAGGGAGGCTCTCTCTTCTCACTCCATTTTTGTATTCAAGAGGCTTCTCTTCATGGAGGAAGAATTTCTTCTTGATTGTGACATTTATTTTCTTATCCTCATTTCCCCATCGAACTCCTAAGGGTATGGTGGTCACTTTGTTGTTGAGTTTTGCGTTCATATGGATGGAAAGTCCCCTAACAAAAATGGTAGAATTTTATTTTCCCTAAGAATTGAGGGCCATGGAAAACTCATGGGCTACCTCATCATCATACCCCTTCAGCTACTCAAAGAAAACCATGCACTGATGTCTCAGAAAAATGTCACTAATATGAGGACAACGATGGATTGTTTTAGTGTCTGAGGGTTCTCTTTGATTAAAACCTCCCCCCATGGCTGTTATTTCTCCTTAAATTATTCGAACAAAATTGTTGAAGGTTTCCCTCTGAGTAGTCAGGGGTGGAGATATGGTAACTGATGATTTTTTGGTGAGAGAATGAGAAATATGACACCCTTTTACTTTAGTGAAAAACTCCCTCTGCTCTTGCCTTGCCTTTCATATGTGAGAAAATGAAATTTTCAAGGGAATTGACTCTTACAAGGGTTTGCTACAAGATTCTTGTAGCAAGAAAAATTATTAATGCAATTGTATGGAAAGTGAGTAGGGAGGATGCCACATACCCTTTCTAGGATGACTCCTTCCTATTCATGGGATTTTGAGGAAAATTATCAATGTTTTGGACTCCTTCTCTCCTCTTAGTTCAATCATGTAGTGGTTCCTTTGTGTTCCTGCAACAATTCAGGTGTTCCTATAGCAGTGGTGTCCAGTCCTCTAGCTCCTGTAGACCAATTTTGTGGCTCTTCTATAGCACCTTGGGGATCCTCTAGTAGCATCTGGTAGATTTTGTTCAGGCATATCATCTTTAGAGATAAGGTTTCTTTGGAAAGGAGAGTTTATAGTAGTGGTCTTTAGAGCTCTTATAGTACTTAGCAGGAAATTGGGATCCCAATAGGACTTAAAGGAATAATTGTTATATTTTTCTTCTTATGTTTGCATCATCTGCAATAGCAGGGTATAAAATTGATGCATCAATGTCCTTTGTTGAAGTCACCATATCCCCACTCTGGCATTTTTTCCACATATTTTCACGAAGGAGTAAACATATTATCAAACCTTTGAAAATATTTTGATACTCTCTTCTCAAGGCAATGTTCTTGAATCACTACATCTATATGTTAATCTTCCATGGAAGGTGTCATTCCTTTTGACCGTATATTGTTATCCTTAAAGTATTTATCTACTGCATCTGAAAGGGAACCTAGAAAAATGTGAATATAATATTTGATATAAGTAGGATCATTGGCTTTACCTAATCCTATGAGTAATTTCTACACGTAAAAAAAATATTTATGATTAAGAGAAAAATGTCACAATATCTGAGACATGAAGAGAGATTTAAGATGCTCTACATCTGGTCCAACTTTTTTAGCACCATGGAATTGCAGTCCTAAGGCTTCAAGTAAATCACTATCGGTAACGGGGGTGTTTAGGAATTCATCTTTGGTTGTTTGAGGCAACCAGTGCCACCATTCCCATGAAGGATGAATAAACCCTGCAATGAGGAGATTACCCATATGCCCTAGAGTAATTGTATTGTCTTTAGATTTTTTAGCAACACTCCAATTTCGTAGAAGTTTCAATGCTTATTTAATTTCTTCTCTACATTGACATCCTATGTTAAGTATAGGATTCTCTACCATTATGGCTATGAGTCTATTCATTCCTCCGATGTCAAGTCTCCCTATATTAGTTAGCCTTGATGTGTTATTAGAGACATCCCCCATATTTTCATCAAATCCTTTAGGGCCTTCCATTCCTAGAGGTAAAGGTCCAGATATTTTTGTTTATCTCACAACAAAAGATCCCATTCACTAATTGTAGTCATTTATTTCAAAACAATAGAAAATCAATTGTTTTATGTGTTTAAAATCATCTTCTTTAACCCTTTTCATCTCTACACTGATAGCATGAACAAAGATATGTCGGTTTTATCATGATCTTCTCTAGACAACATGTGTGTTATACAATTCAAATACTTTCACTTATATATGATATCAAAATCAAATTTTTCTAACCAAACAAACCATTTTTGTACATGGATATGGCTGTCTATCACCAAATTTTTATTTCTCAACATGTTTGCTAAAATATTTAAATATGTTCTTATTGTGATTTTAACAGGTTTCAGATACAACTTGAAATGTAAAATGGTCTTCTTGACAGCTAACAATTCTTTGTGGCTAGAAGGATAATTTAATTCTACTCCTCTGAAAGTTCCAGAGGCATATCCAAAAATTTATTGTTTTCCTTCAAGATCTTCTAGTAGTACTCCTCCCCATGCCTCTTGGGAGGCATTAGTCTCTATTATATATCTACCATTCTCAGTTGGGAGAGAAAGAGCAAGAAAGGACTGGAATTTTTGCTTAATATTCTTAACTTCTACTATCATTTCTTCTGACCACACTCGAGGGTTGTTTTTTTCCGATTCACTATTGAAAAATATGTAAGAGGATTTCCCTTTATAAAAAGGTCTGATATAATTTAGGCTTCCTAAAAACCTCTGTAATTATGTTTTGTCGAATATCTTGTCTGGATATTTCTTGAATATTTTCAGGACATGCTCTTGAAGAATAACTTCCCTTTTGTTATTCTATATCCCTCAAATTCAATCTATGTTTTTCCAATGTCCATTTTTGTTGTAAAAAGTATGAGGCCATGCTAATATAAAAAATCATAAAATTTCTACAAATATTTGAGATATTCTTGAAATTTTTTGGAGCAGATCATAATGTCATCAATGTATACTATTATCCATGGATATTCTCTAAGAATATCTTCCATCCTCTTTTGGAACTCTCATGGGGAATTTTCCAAACCGAATGGCATTACTTTCCATTTATATTGTCCATCAGGTACAACAAAAGTTGTTTTATGTTGGTCCTCTTGTGTAATGCCAATCTGATACAATCCAAACTTTAAATCAAACTTACTAAATATTACCTTCCCTTTAATTTTTTTCTGCAAGGAGGCTTTATTAGGTAATCACTACTACATAAAGGAGGGTTTTAAGGCAATATTTGAGACAATTTTTGGGTAATTTGCCTTAACTTAAGACAAACAAAAACTTGTGTATTGTCTTAAATATTGCCTTTAAGCGGGTGTCTCAAAATTTATTGTCTTAAAGATTATTGTCTAAAAAATATTGTCTTAAAGGTTATTGTGTTAAAAAATATTCTCTATAAAGCCAATATATAACACAAGCATTATTGTCTCTTAGGAGACAATTTCATTTTTGTCTCTCTAGAGACAACACTCAGATTAGAGACAATATGTCTTTAATACTAGCTATTGTCTCGCTAGAGACGATAAAAGATGTATTTAAAGATCACTTTTGTCTCTTTAGAGACAATATAGAACAATGAATCCAGAAATATCTCACCATTGAAATAAATCGATATAAAAAACATTTAATTAAAAACAAACTACAAAATCGTTAATTAATTCATGTTAGCAGACAATGGAATCAAACCACCAACCTCCTTCTTCTAAGGCAGACGTTCTCCATTGAGCTATCACACTTTAAAGAATTATGTGAAGATTTGTGTAAATACTTAAAATTGCATTTATAGCGATTGATTTAAAAAAAAAATAAAATGTAGCTACACGATGAATTTCAGATAGAAAAAATTGCATATTTAAATAGAGTTGATGTCAAAACACCCATCCTTATCAACTTTGACAAGTAGAAGTGGTTATTGAAAAGAGTCAATTTCCAATGTAACTTTTTGGGAATGTGATCTAAAGGTATTTTTTTTCACTTGCCAAAATTTCACACCCTCACCTTACTTATGAGTAGCATAAAGCTCAACTAATGCACCATCTGGTAAAGACTTCTTTTTGCTATCTGCTAGACTGTTCTATTCCCCATAAGGAAATTTGACTCTATTGTATTAGTTCTCATGTCATTAGAGTACATAATAACAAGTAGCCTATTTTCCATAGCATATGAGGCATAATGACATAAAAACAATACTCACAACAAAATAAAATTTTTCAGTCAAGTTCAAAAATCTTATTCCAAATTCTAAAATCCCTCCCCATTTAATTCCGAAAATGAATTTCCTCAATTCCTTATGTTCCTCTAGCCTTCCACTATAGCTCTTAGGTATTCCAAGGCCAAAAAATTACCAAAGTTTCCAAGTGGAAGAAAATTACCACAACATAATAGAGAGATAAATCAGAAGCAATGAGAAACAAAATGAGATTTCTAGACATTCACCCTTGCATGATATGATATATTATATTGTTAAATGGTTCCATGTAAAGTAGTAGGCCTTTTTAGATTATATATGAATTGCCAATCTCTCCAAAAAAGTTATTATGGATCAAAGTTTGATAAGATCAACCAAAGTTTGATGGATCAAAGAGAGCCTACCTAGCAGTGATTGAACTCTATCAGCAATACCTAAAGGGTGGAAGTCATTTTCCAATAGATGATACAATTTTTTCACCTCTTGTAGAGCACATGCCATGACACGTTTAGAAACATAGAACATAATAAAGACACAAGTTACCCACATAAGTAGATGTTGCCACTTTCTTTTCATGAACCCAAAGAGCCTTTAAAGTTGGTACAATTAACTTATATTTACATACCCCCAAATGTTAACTTATATTTGAAGGTAAGATTTAACATAAACCATATTTTTATAAATAATAATGGAGATACGTAGAACCAAATAGTTTGAAGTGAAGACACTTTTGAATTATTAAAAAATGAAGCACATTATCATTATATGGTACAAAACTTTAGTATAAGCTATAAATATAAGTAGATATAGTAAAATTTGTCCTAATATTGCACCACATTCTATCCAGTTATAATTGAAACCATGTAGCTTGCTAAAACAAAAACCTGGACAAGCATAAAAAGTGCTTAGAACAATGTATGTGTGCTTTGACTTCTCAGCAACATCAAGGAAAGATTTAATTTCAAAACTAAATGCTTTAATGAGCTCCATACCTATTACTCACCACTTCAGATATAAGTGTTGAGTGTGACAACTGCCAAAAAAACATATTATTATTAGACATATTGGAAGACAACTCCTTGAACTAAGCATAAAATTCAATACTTATACTAGAAAAACCTATACAAATGCAAACATCTCAAACAATGACATATGATCTTAAGCCTTTTCACTGAAATAACTTACCACTTCTTTAGTATCCATATTAGAATCCAAACTAAATCCCAAATTTAAAAGACTGCCCATTCTTGAACTTCTTTCCTTCTCATTCTCTAGCTCAAAATGGTAAGCCCCATGGTTGTGATCATAGGGCATAATAGAAATGGCAGCCAATAATCTAGATGATGCCATGAGTTGCAAATCATTCTATGCTAAGTATTTATTGTAGCTTTTCTGTAGGATATCGAGCTTGTATCATGCATAAGCATGATACAAATGACTTTCTAATATCCAAAATATCTTTGTTAACTTTGAATAGCATGTTGTCCTCATTTGAGGTTTAGGAATCTTCTTGACCGTACACAAGGCCATGAATATATTCTATAGATTGAAAAGATTCCTACATATCATATGCCATCCATCATAAGAAAAAGTATAAGGCAAAAATATATTAAAAATAAAAAATTTAGCTCACATATTCTACAGTAGGTTCATGAAATTTCATTCAACCCAAAGATTCCTCTGTAATAGGGTATTCTGCAATAATTAATTCCTACAAGATCAAATTATATCAACCTTCCAATCGAGACAAATCTAATCTTATATCTAATTCAATGGATAACATTTTAGATTTCTAGCCCCCATTCGATAATGATACCTTCTTAAAGGTGTGCCAAAAATCTACTCAACATGACATTATAACTATTTACATCATGGAAAATATGGGTAAACTCCCAACCAAAGATAAATTATTTCTAGAATATGATTTTGCTACACATTTCCCTCATCCCATTTCACAAGTAAGGACACTTGCATCTTCAAATAAGGAGGAAATAACATGGATTTCAAGAGACGAAGAAATTGGAGGATATAATAGTATTTATATGGCGCTAGCATGGATCCACATTAACTTTGAAGGTATATATTCCATTTGTCATCTCTGTGTTTAACAAGGAAGTAATTATAGATATGTTGTAGTGGCTACAACAACCCTCCAAAATTTTGCCTTAGCCTCGTTTTGGAGCCTCCCTTCCAACCTTCATAGTATCTTGCCTTGCTTTGTCAAGTTCACAAGCTTTAGTGTCTTTCTTGCACAAAGGAAGCTTGTCGATCACAACTTGATCCATTACCCTCACAGGTTGTTCACTCGGACTTGGTCCAGCTGCAGATTGAGCAACTTCCACTTGAAAGCTGCACATTTTGGAGGCAAACGAGCCTTCCCTCCAGAAATTGTACAATCCTCTCTAGCATCCTGTTGGGCTCCACGATTGCACAATCCTGATTACCAACACTCCCAGCAGGATTTGCACAAATTTCCCCAACAAGGTTGCTCAGCCCAGAATTTGCACAAATTTTGGTAGCAGTCAACTGCTCTTCCTAGAAATTGTGCAAATCTCCTAGGCAGTGATCCCAGCTCCCAGCTAGAAATGAACAATTCCTTCAAGCAGTCGAATAGCCTATTGCATATGCAGCTAAGTTGACCAGTTCCCTTCGGACTGAGTAAAACAGACTTGCATGCATAGGTCGCTTCTCCCAGGCAACATGCAAAGGAATCCCTTATGTTAAGGATCTACGTTTAGCAATTGGAGGTTAGATGCAAGGAGAAATTCAGAAACCTCCCACCAAGTGTCATTTCACCTATATTTGTGGCATGCGCATCACAACCTCGATGTTATCAAAACTCATTTGTCGGATGCTGCAGTGCTCATTCTCAACATCAACCTTGCAGCTCTGACATCCCACATCACATCTAGGAGCAGTCAACACATTCAACTTAGCTGTTTTGGGGTGAGCCCACTTCCCATGCCTTGTGTTGCATTTCTGACACTTTTTTTGTTTTCGCTTGTGTGAGTACTGTTTTCTTGATTTATTTGAACTCTGGTTGTCATTTACATGTATTCTAGCTTGTACTAGCTTTGTTTTAGTTTTCGTTGCTATCTCACTATTGTCGCATGCATGAAATTGTTGCACAAACATTTGCCCAAACAGTGAATTGCCTCACCCACATGCATGTTGAACTGTTTACTGAATCTTTCATTCATGTTTTTCATGCACTATCAATCACTTCTGCTATCACTTAGTGTCACCATGCATTTACTGTCTTAGTTTCTTTTAGTTTCCTGTTGGCGAGTCAAGCCAACCTTGGCCTAGACTTTTCCTTCACCAAGGCTACATTGTGCAATATGGGAAAGGAAGGCTCACCTTCCTCTCCAAATTTTTGCATTCCTACCCACTACTAGCCTCAAGGACTATTTTTCACATTTCTGGAGGACAGTGGTTGCCTGGTCCAAGAAATTTTGCAAATTTGTCCCTGGGTCCACAGTCCTTCCCAGCTAGAATTGTGCATTCCACAATCCCAGCAGTCAATAGCCAAACTAGATTGTGCATTACGTAGTTCCAATAGTCAGTCAGTCTCCCAGTAGCCCAGACTTTGCCTTGTGCAGTCTTGGCGGCCAGTCTACCGACCTCCTGGCTGAAATTGCGCAACATTCATGATCATTCACCCAGGTATGTTGCAGGTTAGTTCTCATGTTCATTTGCGTTTTCGACTGACATAGTGCTTTCCATGAGTGTTTCCATGTCTCCAGGTATCACAGGAATTCATATGCCTCTCTGAAGTACAGTTATAATGGTTTCAAAGAGAGCAGAGATGAAGATACTGTTCAGAGCACCCTTGGGGATGCAATCAATCAAGTCTCTATGGATTTTCCTACCCACGAAGACATCAAGTTGTTCATAGACAAGGATATCAAGATATGAAGAAAAAAACATCAAAGTGAGTAGCATCATGAACATCATCTAAAGACACCATACCAGATGCAATGAATGCAAGAGGAGGGTTGGTTACAACATGAAGGTGGAACATGGTTGCAAGCTCAAGCAGATCCATCGATGATGAAAGCAACTTTGGAGACTCCAGCTATGAGGTGATGGCACGGCACGAAGATCATGTGAATACAAAGAATGGAACAAAGAAGGAGTTTCATGTGCTGAATTAGCAACTTAAGGAAAAACATGAAGCTACACTGATAGACGAATGAGTTGTAGCAGGATCAGGAACAACAGTGGGTGCATCGTGCACTCACGGATGAAACTACAACTGTACAAGTTAAAGATCCATCCCAACAGCTAACATGGAGTAGAGATGGTGAGTAGTGTTGGTGATCGCATGCAATGGATTCATCAGCATGCATGCCATTGTGTGCACACATGCGATCCAACCCATTCAACACACTCACCAAGGCGAAGACAAGAAGCAAGTCCAATTGGAGCTAGACATGTACTTCAGCAAGTTGATGTGCACAACCACTAGCACACACTTGAAGATAAGCATGGACACTATGCATCAGTGTGTTGTTGGTTCAGTCACACCCAAGAAGAGCATCCACATTTTAGCAGACAATTTGGATGAAGGGGCCAAACCAATGCACCGGTTGCAATGGAGGCAAGAGTTTGCTTCAACAAGATGTCACCATGAGGTGCATACACACCAACATGGATGTCCAATCTTGGAATCAACTCACCACCTTCACCATCACAAGCATGTCAAAGAGTTGGCCTCAACACAGTAGACCGTGTGTCAGTGATGTCATGCAAGGCTTGCTCAAGCCATGTTGTCTGACATGAGTACATGTGCATTGTAATTTTGAGTCATGTCAAGTGTAAGTCAAGTGTCAATGGTTGGATGTAACAATCATAAACTAGGTGAAGTGTCATGAGTGTAGTTGAACTATCACAAAGGGGAATGTCAAGGGTCAACCCACCCTTTGCTATAAATAGTCCCTCATAACTCATTGTAAAGGCTTTTGGTTAGCCAAGTTTCTATTAAGACTATCTTGAAGAAAGCTTGGACAGTATTGTAACACGCCTTGGCTTCTCCACTGCACAGAGCTAGAACATCTCTTTGGAGGAGTAGGTAGATGTGGCTATAACATTTCATTGATGGGGCTAGTAAGCTTACATGGATGTATTGTATGATTGGAACTTACACTTTATATAATAAGAGCCAACACATTTTCGTACATATGTTGTTATTATAGTTGGACTGCTCTAGTTGCCTTAATGATATATGTTTTTTGACTTAGGTATTTGTGTATGAACTGATTCACATGAAATTATATGAATCTTGTTACAAATGTGTTTTATCTATTGTTAATGCTGTCACCGTCTATGTCGACTTCTCTTCTAGACACTAGACATACCTTTCACATGAACCTTGTTGTAACAACCGTTGCACTCCTTCGGACTGATCCGTGAGTGTTTTATGTGTTACCTTACCTTGTATGTTGTGACTACTGCATCCAAATGGACTACTCCACCGGAAATTATGTATGTACTTTTGTGTTGTGTGTTCCTAGCCAAGTTGGGACTAATCGCTTTCAACCTGGAACTCACCTTCACCCTTTTCTCCCCCTTATTTGGTAGAACCTCTCATACACCTTCCTTGACTCATTGCAATGATCACACCCTTGCTATTGACAAAGTTATCTTACATGCCTCTATGCGACATCGCATCAAGGCATTTCCTTACCACCCACTACTAGGACTCCTATACCAAAGGGTCTGAGGTCTAATTTTGACTTCTTACTAGGGAGATCCCCTTGACATGTTGGCGGGTCCAGCACAGTCAACATTTATGATGCTAGAAGCAGGGCCTATTGACAAGCTGTGTCCTCTCATCCAGTTTTGAACCTTTGCATATCTTTCATGGATTCTTGCACTCTTATTCCCCCAAGTTGTTTTTCAAATTGTGAAGATGTCTCCATCTCAAGGAAGCTTTTTGATCTCTTGTCCACTCACATGTATGCTAGTGAAGGTGAAGTGGCCTGGCCTGAGAACTTACATAACTTTCTTTTAATGATTCATGATGAAGTTGAGTTTTCTAACGAACAGGTCGGTTTGCTGCTTGCTTACACACTTCGTGAATCTCCATTTTGTTGGGTGCTTAGCCTACTGGCTGACACCATGCACTCGTTTGAGCACTTTTGTGATCTTATTGAAGACATGTTCTATCATTTTTATCCATACCATCTTGACTAGAAACTATTAAACAACATAGGGATCTGCATGAATCCATTATTGATTTTTGGCAACGCTTTCGTGACTTGCAGTTTCAAGCTCTGAGGAGCCAGATGGAATTTGCTTATCTTTGGGACCAGTTCGAGTACTACCTTAAGAAATTTTCCCATCCCAAGATAAATTTTGAGATCAAGCCTCGCTCAACATTCTTTGTTGATGGAGTTGCGCAATCTCATGGGGAAGTGGGCACTATCTCAACTGGCTGTTCACCTTCCTCTTATTCAACAGCTCCACCACTATCCAGTGATGTTGAGGATGATACTCACACACTTGTTCATCCTTCACACCCTCCCAACATCACCTCACTTAATTTTTGCGCAGATTTGGTTGTGAGTCCTTAGAGTCCTCATATGCATTCTTTTCTACGACCTCCGTCTTCGCACCCAGGTGTTCCTCTGAATGATGTTGTTTTGTGTTCATCCATTTTGAACTCTTCACTTGTTGTGAATGAGGAACAAGCCACTGATGGAGTTGGTGTTTCACAACCAACATGCATTGTCATTCATGAAGAGTATGAGTGGGAGCTTGAGCATCAACACTCGATGAAGGATGACTCCCTTCTGTCTGAGCCCCCTCTGTTCTTTCCTAACATCGTTGGTGAACCTGCCATCCATGATTTTTCATGTGTGTCTTCATCCACGGATGCACCCATTGTTTATCTTTCGCAGGACACACCGTATGTTAGCCCATCATCCAACAACGAAGAGGACCAATAATCCATTGGAAATCTATGTGATCTTTCATTTGCTTTTTTTGGAAATGCAAAGGGTGAACATCCTTCCTCCTCATCTACCCCTCTGTGTGATTCATCAAACCAGGAGGATGCCAACCAACATCCTGAATTTTATAATCTTGATTGTTGTGATCTCTTCACCTCATCATCCGATCAATATATTGATTCACTCATTTTTAATCTATCTAAGCCACTGGTGTATGAAGATCCATCTGTTGATGAAGTCAAAACTCCATAGACTATCGAGGAACTTCAACCTGAGCTGATGGTTATGTCAGGCCATCGCTAACCTGAGTTTGGTTTCACTTTCGATCAGGAAATTGTTCAAACACTCAAGGCTCCTCATCACTCATCTGTTTATACTCAAGATTAATCTAACACTTAAATTATACTTGCTCCACTCGAACTACATGATCCCATTGCTCATGTATTGGAGGATTCCTACATTGTAAGCACTCATGTGTGATGCAAGTTATCTTTGTTTCTTTCGTTTTCTTGCATGTCACAGTCAAGAGTGTGCTTATGCTTCAAAGTTGTACATAGTGTCACATACCACCATGATAAGTCCGCGGACTTCCCGTCATGAACATGCACACATTTATGTCCTGTGGGCACTTTGAATCATGAAGTGTAGTTGTCTTCATTGTTATATATTTCTTGCTTGTTGGTTCACACAACTGGGTTGCTCACGGACCAGTCTTTCACCAACATGGATCTACCAATGTGTTGATGGTTGCATTGGAAGTATCACTTCACGTGATCAAGCCCATGTACTGTTAGTGTAGGAGTAGGTGTAGTGTTTTATTTTAGTTGTTTTCTTGAATTCTTATTTTCTTACGTGCTTTGCTTGCTTTTTTGTTTCCTTGCTTGTTTGTTTACTTGCTTCACTTTCATTTTTTCTTCTGCTCTTTCTTTTCTTTGTTGATTGTTATTTCATTCGCTTGTTTCGTTCATAGGTTAGTTTTGCATGAAACCATTTATGACTCTTGAAGCGAGTTGGGTAAAGTACAAGAGGGCTTGTAAAGATACACTACTTGATTATCTATCATGTTTCCTCTGTATGATGAGCTTGTTACTTTTATTCCATGATACACCAAAGGAAAATACGTATTGTTTGAAGTGAACCTTGTTGTAAACACAACGTTTGCACACTAACTAGTGTCACCTTCTCTAGTCGATTGTTTTTGGGTTAACCCTTGTCAGCTCGATCAAGTAAAGGTAAGGGGGGACACCTTAATAGGCACGCCAAAGATACAATAAACTACTTCTCTACTGGAACAACCTCTTATGCTCTCAATAAGTTGGGATCCCTCTTCCCCCTCTGAAATTATTAAGTGCTATGCACAGTGAAAAATGGAAAAATGAAAAGTCAAAGAATCAAAATGAAAAATGAATAAGGAAAAAGAAGAGAAAGGCTTCCTGCGTTGGGAGTTGTTGCAAGTAACTCTGCCGGGGTACTAACCAGGCTCGCTGGGAGCAGAACCATGCTTGTGTTCCTATGTGACTCCATCAGGGTACTGTCCAGGCCTACTGGCAGTGGAGCAACACCAGAGATGAAACTAAGAATCTGACGACTATACTTCTTGTGCACCTATATACCCCTCAACCCCAATCAAAACAGTTGTGTTTCCTTGGCTTGGAATGTGTGTCGATCGACCAAGGGTTTGGAAAATGTTACATCCTACAATCAAGTTAGTGTGAAACCAAGATGAGCTAAAAACTAAACAATACTACCAGAGGTGTTAGACTTTCTTTTCATGAACAAGGTCCATTTAGAGAGCTAGAGTTCTACCAATGTCAAGCCAAGTGTTGTAGCAGCTATAACCACCCTCCAAAAAATTTCCTTAGCCTCATTTTGGAGCCTCCCTTCCAATCTTCAAAAAAAATTGCTTTGCTTCATCAAGTTCACAATATTCAATGTCTTTCTTGCAAAAAGGCAGCCTATCAGTCACAGCTTGCTCCATTCCCCTCATAGGCAGTTCACTTAGACTTGGTCTAGCTGTTGGCTGAGCAGCTTCCCCTCGAAAATTGTGCATTTGTCAAGGCTAACCATCCTTCCCTCCAGAAATTGCACCATCCTCTCTGGTAGCCTGCTGGGATACAAGATTGTGTAATCCTGCTTGCCAACACTCCCAACAGGATTTGCTCAAATTTCCCTAGCAAGGCTGCTCAGCCCAATCAAAACTCATTAGTCATACATCACAGAGCTCATTCCCCACATCAACCTTGCAACTCTGACATCCCACATCACATCTAGGAGTAGTCAACTCATTCACCTCAGCTATTTCGGGGTAAGCCCACTTCCCATGCCTTGTGATTCATTTCTATCGCTTTTTGTGTTTTCTCTTGTGTGAGTAATGTTTGCTTTATTTCTTTGGACACCTGTTGTCGTTTACATGTATTCTAGCTTGTCCTAGCTCTATTTAAGTTTTCGTTGCTATCTCACTACTATCGCATGCATGAAACTCTTGGATGAACGTTCACCCAACCGAAAAACTGCCTCACCCACATGCATGTTGATCTATTTGATGAATCTTTCATTCATGTTTTGCATGCACTTTCAATCACTTCTGCTATCACTTAGTGTCACCATGCATTTATTGTCTTAAATTCCTTCAGTTGCCTGTTGGCAAGTCAGGCTGACCTTGGCCTAGACTCTGCCTTCATAAGGGATGAATTGCGTAATCTAGGGAAGGAAGGCTCACCTTCCTCTCCACATTTGTGCATTCCTATGCAGCACTAGCCTTGAGTACTGTTTTGCACATTTTTGGATGACAGTGGCTGCTTGGCCCAAGAAATTGCGCAAATATGTCAGTGGACCAGCAGTTCTTCCTAGTTAGATTTGGGCATTGCACAATCCCAGTAGTCAGCAGCCAGACTCGACTGTGCATTGCATAGTTTGAGCAATCAGCCAGTCTCCCAGCAACCCAAACTGTGCCTTGTGTAGTCTTGGTAGTCGGTCTCCCAATCTCCCGGTCGAAATTGCGTAACCTTCATGATCATTCACCTAGGTATGTTGCAAGTCAGTTCTCATGTTCATTTTGGTTTTTGATTGATAGATTTCTTTCCATGAGTGTTTGCATGTCTCCAAGTATTGTGGGCGTTCATTTGACTCTAAGCAGCACAAGCACAATGGTTTCTAGGAGAGCAGAGATGAAGACATTGTTCAGAGCACACTTAGGGATACAGTCGATGAAGTGTCTATGGAATTTCCTACCCACGAAGACATAAAGTTATTTGTAGACAAGGACATCAAGGTATGATAGTGGCAGCCTCACAATGAGCAACATCATGAACAATAGGTGATGACAACATACCAAATGCAACGAATGCAAGAGGAGGGTTGTTGATAACATGAAGGTGGAACAAGGTTGCAAGCTCAAGTAGATCCATTGATGATGAAAGAAAATTTGGAGACTCCAGTTATGAGTTGACGACATGAAATGAAGATCATGCGAAGATAGAGAATGGAACAAAGAAGGAGTTGCATGTGTTGAAGCAACAACTCAAGGAAGAACATGAAGTTGCACAGATAGATGAATGAGTTGTAAGACGATCAGGAACAATAGTGGGTGCATCGTGCACTCACAGATGAAAATGTGCCCATACAAGTTAAATATCCATCCCAGTAGCTAACATGGAGCAGACAGGGTGAGTAGTGTTGATGATTGCATGCAAGGGATTCAACAACATGCATGTCATTATGTGTACGAATGCAATACAACCCATTCAACACACTCACCAAGGCGAAGATAAGAAGTAAGTCCAACTGGCGCTGAACATGTACTTCGACAAGTTGATGCGCATGACCACCATCACACATGAAGATCAACATGGACACTATGCATCAGTGTGTTTCCAGTTCAACCATACCCAAGAAGACCATGCGAATGTTAGCAGACAAGTTGGATGAAGGGGCTGTACCAATGCACTGGTTGCAACGGAGGTAAGATTTCGCTTCAGCAAGATGTCACCATGGGGTGCATAGACACCAGCACAGAAAAACAAGCTTGGCATCAGCTCACTAGCTTCACCATCACAAGCATGTCAAAGAGTTGGTCTCATCACAGTAGACTAAGTGTCATTGATTTCTTGCAAGGCTTCCTTAAGCCATGTTGTCTCACATGAGTACATGTGCATTGTAATGTTGAGTCATGTCAATTGTAATTCAAGTGTCAATGGTTGGATGTAAAAGTCATAGAGTAGGTGAAGAGTCCGGAGGGTAGTTGAATTGTCACAAAGGGGAATGTCAAGGGTCACCCTACCCTTTGCTATAAATACTTCCTCATAACTCATTGTAGAGGATTTTGTTCAGCCAAGCTTCTATCAAGACTATCTTGAAGAAATCTTGGACAATATTGTAACGCGCCTTGGCTTCTCCACAGCACGAGCTAGTACATATCTTTGGAGGAGAAGGCGGATGTGGCTGTAACATTTCACTGATGGGGCTAGCATGTTTACATGGATGTATTGTATGATTGGAACTTACACTTTATATAATAAGAACCAACACATTTTCATGCATATCTTGTTATTGTAGTTGGACTTCTCCAGTTGCCTTAATGATAAATGTTGTTTAACTAATGTATTTGTGTATGAATTGATTCACATGCAATTATATGAATCTTGTTGCAAATGTGTTGTATATGTTTTTAATGTTGTCATTGTCCATGTCGACTGCTTTGTCGGAAACCAGAAAGACCTTTCACATGAACCTTGCTATAACAACCATTACACTCATTCAGATTGATCCGTGAGTATTGTACGGGTTATCTTACCTTGTATGTATTGACTACCGCATCCAAGTGGACTGCTCCACTGGAAGTTCTGTATGTACTTTTGTGTTGTGTGTTCCTAGCAGAGTTGGGAATGATCCCTTTCAACCTGGAACTCACCTTCAACCTTTTGTCCCCATTATGTGTTAGAACCTCTCATACACCTTCCTTGACTCACTACATTGGTCACAACCTTGCTACTGACAGAGTTATCTTACTTGCCTCTATGCAACATCATGGACAAGGCATTACCTTACGACCCACTACTGGGACTCCTACACCAAACAGTCTGAGGTCTAATTGGAACTTCTTATCGAGGAGATCCCTTTGAGATGTTGGCGGGTCCAAGACCATCAACAAGATCAATTCCTATAACTTTCTTGTTTCATTTGTGAAACATATGGCCCATATCATCTACAATTATTCTCTTCATTGTAACCTAACACACATCCATATGTTTTGTGATCACTATCGTAGCCGTAGATCCTTATAGGTTAGTGATAAAGTATGACTACATCCTTAGAAACATCACTTTCATTGCGTTAAACATGATAAGCTTAATCCACTCTGATGGGGCCTTCACCTAATCAATTGTGACATAGCACATGCATTATGGAGTATTAAAGAATATGTTTAATTTCACTAGGTATTGATAAATACCTCCAAACAACCTTTTTTCAAACCCCCCTCCCAATACATATTGCCAATAAACCAAGCCTTTATTTTTACTAGATATCCTTTAAGTTCCCCTCAATACTTATAAACCATTTGGTACCCTACAACTCCCCATAGTAATTATAATGCACTGACTTTATTCTTTACAATTTTAAATGTCCCTTTATGAATGAACATGGTAAGATATTGGTCAACAAGGTGAAGCCCCTCTACCTACTCCTTTATTGCAAATATTATATTCTACAGTAGATTGGTGAGAATTCCTTCAAATTAGAGCTTCCTCTACAATAGGTTACTCTCCAATAATTAATTCCTACAAGCTCAAGTTATATCGAGTCAAAACATACAAGCCCACTCGATATGACAAGATAAAGAGAAATACATTTTAGAAGTAACCTCATCAAGTAGAGAAGAGAGATTGCATACCTTGGAAGAAGGTTGAAATATACGATTAGATTTAGGTGGTTTTATGTGGTATGGTGCTATCTTCAGGGGACCTCTCTCTTTGGATGTGTTCTCTTGTGAAAAATGTTCTTTTCTGAATTTTAACTTGAGCTATTTAATCTGGATGATTTTTTTTTGATCCTCAGTCTGCATTTACTGCAGAAAAACGTTTCCCTTGGGTGAAAGGTGAGGGCTTATGGGAAACCTCTACAAAAGATAATAAAGATGAAGAATAACTTCCTACAACTTTTCTACCTGCCCTTCTGCCATCAATGTTGATGGCAGGGTTGTGACCCATGACAAATTCATGATTGGAAGTAGTATTCCTTATAGTTGTTTTGTTGACAACATAAGACTTATTATTTTCAGTTGTGTCTTATTTTGACCTCTGTTTCTATATCTTGGCTCTCTAGGCCTTGGGAGTGTGGATTTGTTTTCCTTCATACAATCAAACTTGTTGGTCTCCAATCCACTCTAGCTATGAGCTAGCATTGTCTTCTATTTATCCATTTTATTTGTAGGCTTACCTTTAGGAGATTTCTTTACCATCTTATCTGTAGAAGAATGTGTACTTACATCCATAAATTTCTTCTTCTTTGCTAGATTAGGAATCCCGTGAAACCTAGAGGCTTCAATTTATTCTCCATGGTGTGCTTTGCTATTCGTTGCATTTCTTCCTTCTCTAGAGAGCTTAGACACCGAAGATTTGAGGCCATTTGTAGAGGATATCGCTACATTCATTTCTTGATCTCTATTACCTTCCTCTACATTTGGAACTCTGTGTAAATTGTCTTACTTTTTGTTGGAAATAATACTGAGAGGGGGGGTGAATCAGTATTATCAAGTCAAATATTCCCTTTTTCAAATCCAGATGATATATGCTACTTCTGTTAATTAAAACCGCGTATATAGGCAACTATGTAGAGGGAAACCCACGTATAAAACGCAAACTTATAATTTACTTTATCTTACAGATGTTGATTAGTAATCTGAGTATCAGAATCAAATAACCAGTAACTAGAAACAGTAAAACAGAGCAGAAGACAATCACACACTAGAACACAAGATATAAGGTGGAAACCCAATGTGGGTGAAAACCACCTGCTGCAATTCGTCTCTATCTTCTTTTAATTAGAAACTTCTTGTCACAATGTACTGGTGCAGTCCTTTACTAGTACGCAGGCTGCAACCTGCAGAGAGTTACAACCCTCTCTCGTTTTCCAGCTTCTCCTGGAAGGGAGCTACAACCCCCTTTGCTCTTGCACTAGCCAAGATACTAGTACGTAGGTGTTGGCCTACCGAAGGCTACAACCTTCTCTTTCTTCCAGGGACCACGTTTCATAAATTTTCAGACTGGATCCATGAACATCAATCAATCATCAAGAATCAACCAATCTCTTATCAACCAATCTCCTTTTCACTAATTAGATCTGAAACAAGTTGTACCCAAAACACAGTACCAGAAACCACACACCAAAAAACAGAACCCAGAACACAACAGCAATAGACAGAAGCAGCTAGATCACAACTTAGAGTATATACGCTATTTCAACAGCCTGAAACTAGCGTGCATACGCTTCTGCGTATGGAACAACCTACGTATACGCTCCTTTACTTCACAGAACCTGTGTGTATACGCGCCTTCGCTTCACTGAAACTGCGTACATATATATAAGGGATAATTCACTCTTTCAGATATTAAATCATTAATTAACCTAGATTATTAGACTTGTAGATCAAGCACGCGCCACATCTAGCAGATCAAAATCATACAAATATACTATCATTCTAGCTTAAAGATAATGACTCATCAGTAGAACTTATCCTTCTTTTTGCGCTAAGGTTCCTCCTTCATTCAGATCCAGATCTGCAACATAACCCAATTACCAATATACCAACACTTTATCAGATATTCAATCATAATTCAGATCGTCCTTTGCCACATGATCTCCTTCCTTTTTTATAGCCTTAGGCCTTCCTCAATACCATGGTCCAAAACCATAACATTTGAATACCATGAACCCAAAACTAGGGATCAACACATCTGACGAGACGCCATGGTCCAAAACATAGGTTCAAATCCCAAGGACTAACTACCATGGACCAAGAGAATGATCCCCAACATATACGCGCTTTTGTAACGTGTAACCCATGTGTATACGCGTCTTAGTCTAGATGAACCTGCGTATATGTCTTTTTCTTCTTTCTGAGTGCCTGAACTGAGATCTGTTACCAAAGAGAGTTGCCATCAAGGACAACACCTGTGCCATAGCTCCAAACCCGTGCCATAATGCCAACATACATGAGACGATCTCTTGGATTTTTCCTAGTTCTTGCCTTACATTTTGAAATTTGTATGCACAATTTACACATGTCTCCAAATGATAACTAAGAAATATCTCCCTTACCCATAAAATTGAGGAGATCAATCCACTCATCTCTAATGGATTTTAATAAGATATCTTTCGAAGTCTCTTCATTTAGTTCATGCATTTTAGCCCTTTTAGCATTATAAGAAAATATTTCAATGAAATATTCAAGATTTTCATCTTCTTTCTGCATCATTTTAAAGACTTCATCCTTAAGATTATGGGGCATACAATAATCCTTATATTTCTCTAAGACTGTAGTTTTCATTTCTTCCCATGTTCTTATAGATTGTGCTCCTAAGCCCATGAACCATTTTAAGGTTGTATCATTAAGAGTTGCTGGAAACAATTTCAACTTTTGAGGGTCAAGTAGATAATCATAAGATCTACACAAGACTTCAAGCTCAAAGAGAAATTTTTCAAGATCCTTACTTCTTAATCCATGAAAGTTTGGAAGGATGGAGGGTGATATGTTTTTCATTGTAGTTGTTGTATCTTCATCGAGGATAGGAAATCCAAGGGGTTATGGATACCCCCTACCTCCTCCTCTCCCTATTCCTCCACATCTCCCTCTTCCTCCACCTATCTTTCCTCCTCTTCCTCCTCCAATCCTACGTTGTTCACCATTAACATTATACCTATGCTTCCCCTTCTCCAGCCATCGTAGAGTCTTCAGAACTAATATAAGGTTCCAAAATTTGGTTTTTTGCTTCTTCTTCTAGCTCTTCTAGTTCTGATTCTTCTATGAATGGTAAGCTAAAATAAATTTCTTCCTCCTCTTCTTCATTAGGGATCTGAAATTCTTGTCCTAGAAGTGATTCTCCAGTTGAAGAAAGGAAAACTAATCCTCATGTTAGGGATGTAGGATCTTCTTCTTCTATTCTTGCTTCGGTTGATGAGGTTGGTGAATCTCTAGGTTGGATTTCGGATGTAAGCACCTCATGAAGTTTATCTTTTCCTCCAACTAATGGAATATGAGTTTGAGTGGGTGGTGTGGCACTACGAGCTCGTGGTGGGGTGAGTGATGTTGTTGGAATTAAACTTTTACCTCTAACTACAAATCTACCTCTATAATCTCTTTGCCTATGCATATCATTTTTTTTATTTTTTTTATCAAAGAAAAATAATTATATTTACACTTCCCTGACAATGACGCTAAAATGTTTGGCAATTTAGTTGTCTTAAATTGTTACATGAATTATCGACCAAGATTAGTAAAATGACAAAGTGTAAGTGCTCTATATGTGCTAGAAGCCTATAATTATTCAAATTGAAATGCATATGATTGAATTAATTATTGAGATTAATCCTATGAAATATGAGCACATTCTTATGAAAATGATGTCTAAGGAATAAAACTCAAAATGAAAACAATCAAACTCTTTATCTCAACAATCAATCTCACACTT
Organism: Pinus taeda; assembly: GCA_000404065.3. Lineage (NCBI taxonomy): Eukaryota > Viridiplantae > Streptophyta > Pinopsida > Pinales > Pinaceae > Pinus > Pinus taeda. The sequence continues at coordinate 30,837 of APFE030310704.1, forward strand.
GAAAAAAAATAATAAGACTCAATTCATGAAACTCTTCAAATTGTATTGCATATCTATTATTCTATTTTGTAAGAAACTTGAATCAATCAAATGCACTCTTTGGATGAACAAATCAAAACCTTGCTTGAAAAGATCCTGCTCACTTGAATATATAAATCAACTATGAATACAAACTCTAAATAAATCCTTTGTTTTATAAAATTGAATCCTATTCTAAATACAAAATCTTATCAGTTTCACTACTGCTTTATTTAATCCATATGCCGAAGTTATCATTCAAATCATGTTACAAAATCTAAGATCAGTTTAGAGAAATCATTTTAACAGATGCATCTACTTAATCAAAAACAACTAATGCACTGAGTTAAGCGGAAATTGTAATGAAGAAAATAAAAATAAATTGAAAAACATGACTACTTGAGAGGGACTTCCACAAACAGATGGTTGTGAATCAAAATCAACACTTAGCCATGCATTTGAAATAAAAGGTATTCTTATAGATTAAAAACAGAGTCTTCATATTCATTGTACACTTATAACAATCACCACCCCTTTCGATCTGCTACGGAGTCTTTTATAAAACCCATATCATAAATGTTCAGAGCTTAAACTTTGATAACAGAATAATAAAATCAAACATAAGAGATATTATCATGATTTTCTATTTGGCAAAGAAAATCGTGAGGCATGCATATTGTTTCTCGCTCGCCTGATTTAACTAACAGAGTTGAATTTCATTTTGACTTCGTGAATGGAAGCTCCTTATGTTGATCTGGTTCATGTAGATAGGAGGAAATCCTTGAACACATTTTATCCAAATTCGCATATATTTCTCACTCCATATGACACTCTAGAGCCTAGTAAACCATGAGCTTAGCTGTAGAATCAGATGTTAGCTGCATAATCACCCTATTTTGGTAACTAAAATAAATATTATATTAACAATAAGGAACATTATGAATTTATGAAGGACAAGACAAATGGATACCTGCCATGCCATTATTTTTTTTATCTGATGTCCATGGAGTGAATATGGTGGTCAAAATCAGGTGAAATAAGTGAAAAATGTGTCAAAAAGGAAACAACTATGAGGTTCAACAGATTCATTTTGGAATCAAATAATGATATTTATGCTTCACTATGTGTTAAAAATAGAAACAATAAATTCTAATTTAATTTTTCCTTGAATTAAATTATGAATTAAATCGAAATTATATTCTCATAGAAACTTGTAATAGTTAATTATGTTAAATTGACTTAATTGACTTAGGAAATTTGAGTTGGAAGTTTATCTAGATTAATTTAGAGTGATACCTAAATTTTAGGGGCCGAGGTTCAGTTCTTTTGAGTTGTAATTAGGTAACTCTGCCTAATAGAGTTATAGTCAGTTAAACTAGTTCAAACTATTGGATGAACTTGTAGGAGTTTAGTAGTTGGGAAGTGCCCTAGTGCATCCTTAGTGCCACAACAGTTAACTAAATATTCACTCATAAATAACTCCTGCATGTCAGTTTAGAGGAAGACCCAGTTGAGATTAGAGTTCAGGGAAAGTGTACTATTAGTTGTATAATTTTCCAAGTTGTAAAGATGGTGCATGCAATCAATTGAGGGCCTATCGATGGATTGCGCAATTATGGAGAGTCGATTTCCTAATTAAATATGGGCTAATTCTCTCAAGAATTGCTTAAGGAAGTAGGGGCTTTTAGGTAGCAAAATTGTCTAAGTGTTGGCTTCAGCTGTCTTGTGAGGTAGAGAGATAGATTGTACTAGTGCAAGAATTGTTCAAAGTTAAACAAGAATTGTATTTTGTTCTTAGATATTTTGGTTAATGAAATATAGATAGTCGAGGTTTTGAGAAATTGCTTTCCCCAGAGAAATATTGTGTAATGTGTGATTGAGATTCTTTTTTTGTCTGCTTATTGTTTTGATGGATCTATTTTAGTTTCCACTAAAGAGTAGTGTAGATTCTTGTCTTGTGCTTTATCATATCACATAATATTTTGAATCTACATGTAAAATTCTACATGGTATCAGAGCTGAATACAATAGAGAAGAGGAGAAATTGAGTTTGGTGTGCAGGTGAAATCAAATTTGCAAGTTCATACTTCAGAGTGAGTAATATGTCATTCTACTGCCTGAGAATTTAGTATGCGTTGGATGGAAACTCAAATTACATAGCTTGGAAGTATAGGATAGAGGCAATCATGGAAGACAATTGCCTCAAGGAATTCATATATCATGAAATTCCTAAGCCTCCAGCATTGGATGCTAAATATCTAGCTAATGGAGAAATTATGTGGCAAAAGCGAGAAGGATTATCCTCGAAGGAGTTCGAGACCACATTGTCTCGAATCTCAATGATAAGGACACTCCATAAAAAATGTGGAAGGAATTGATGAACCCATTTCAAAATAGCATTGACGATAGGAAGTTGTCACTAGAGGACAAACTCAAAAATATCAAGATGCAGAAGGGTGACTCAATTCTGAAGTACTTGACCAAGTTCACACATTGTTAGGATGAGCGTGGAAGTGTCCGGATTACTGTTTCTGAAGATGATATGGTGAGCCTAGCTCTTGTAAGACTTCCCAAGAGCTAGCATAGTTATTGGAAATGGGAGGGAGAAGCTACTAGATTGGGACTATTTGTGGTCAGATTTGGTACAGGAAGAGATTCAAAGGAACAGCAAAGAGATATCCTCATCAAAGAATGATGATGAGGAGAATTTTGCCTTAGTGAGTAAGGAAAAGAAAGGGATTGGGATTTGCCTTAGCGGGTAAGGAAAATAAAGGGAATGGGAATTCATCCCATTCCAAATCATATTCTTGCCAAGGTGGCAAGAAGACAGACATGTTGAAAGTCAAGTGCTTTCATTATCACGAGTTGGGAAACTTTTCCATAAAGTGTCAAGTCAAGAAGGCCAGTAAGAAGCTCTCAAGAGGAGTAACAGGTGAGGCTCTTGCCTCACAAATCGAATTGGAATTTACCCTCATCACTTTTGTGGTGTCATAAATGATGGATAGTGTATGGTACCTGGGCAATGGATCTTCTTTGCATATGAACAATACCAAAGAACTCTTCAATAACTTGGAGGAGAAGGATATCTAGATGCATATCGAAATGGGTGATGATGGGAGGTATAACATTATCGGGCTCATTACAATTACCTTTTAGAGGGATTCAGGTTCTCCCCTCACTTTGCAAGATGTTATGTATGTTCTTGGTTTGAAGAAGAACTCGGTATATGTAACTTCCCATGTTGGAGGATAGAGGCTATGATGCAATATTTAGTAAGGGAAAGGCATTCCTTCATAAAATAGCCATGGGATAGGTGAAGAGGATAGGGGTTAGAGGGAAGAATCCCTACCTGTTGGAGGTAGAATATTGTGCTGCGTTGAGCACGAAAGAAGAGAAGGTGCAGAGCTAAGACATCGAAGAGTTGTGGCATAGGGGGTTGGGTCACTTGCACCATGGCTCTTTTAAAATCATGTAACGGTCTACATGTCTTCCCATGGGTACATTAGAGTAGGATGACACATGCAAAGGGTGTACATTGGGAAATTACACCAAGGATTCCTTTCATGACAAAGACAGTCAAGCACAGGCGATCCTCGATTGCGTCCACTCAAATGTGTGTGGAACATTCTTGACAACATTCACGACCAAGCACATATATTATGTTATATTGTTGATGATTTTTCTCATAAGCATTGGGTCTTCTTCATGCAGAAGAAAATTAAGACTTTTGCAAAGTTTTGTGAAAATAAAGCATTGGTCGAGAAAGATAATAGAAGGAAGGTTAAATCTTTCAGGAATGACAACGGTGGATAGTATGTGTCCAATGAGTTTTAAAAATGATGTGCATCAAAAGGCATTCGAGAGGAATTGATAGCACTTCATAACCCACAACAAAATGGGGTGGTTGAAAGGAAGAATAAAAGAATTGTATGGGCGACACAAGTGATGTTGCATGATCAAGGCCTACCATTACACTTGTGGGTTGAATCATGCAACACAATTGTTTATTTCCATATCATAAGCCCTCATCAAATTCTTGGGATGAGTACACCGAAAAAGGCTTTTTCCATGAAGAAACTAAATGTGGGACACTTCAAGATTTTGGGTTCATCAGTCTACTACCATGTAACCAAAGATGCACAAAAAAATATTAAGCCAACAACAAAGTTGGGGATATTTTTTGGGTACAATGATACACCTCACAACTATCGGGTGTACTTGCCATCTCACAGGATGAAAGTGGTTCATAGAGATGTGAAGTTCAATGAAGAGAATACCATGAGATATTCCCTTAAGAGGGATCTTCAATTTCATCCAAATGAGGAGCTTTTAGCTCCAAACGAAGAACATCAGGATGATGTAGAGAAGCCACTTGCAAAGGAAGATACATCAGTGCACAAGGGATGGAAGATACATCAGATGGATGTAAAGACAACATTCCTCAATGACATGATTGAGGAAGAAGTCTATATTGATCATCATGAAGGATTTGAGACCTTCAACAAAGAGTCGCATGTGTGCTGACTCAAGCGAATGTTGTATGGGCTGAAATAAGCACTCTGTGCTTGGTACTTCAGCATCGATAACCACTTCATTAGGTTGGGATTCACCAAAAGTGAAGTGGATGTGAACCTTTACCATATTTTGGTTGAAGGTAAATTGTTGATTATTATTTTATATGTCGACGATTTGATTCTGACAAGTGATGATAAGTTGATCAAGTCTTGCAAAGAGGATCTTGCAAGAGAGTTTGAAATGAAGGACTTGGGGCTCATGCACTACTTTCTGGGTATGGAAGTATGGCAAGGTGATGAGGAACATTTTGTCTCTCAGGAAAAGCATGTCAAGGAGATACTCAAAAGCTTTCACATGGAGAGAAGTAAACCCATGGAGACTCCTCTAGTAGTTAACTGGAGGAAGGAGGATGCTACTTCAAGTGAGGTAGTGGGGGTTACTATTTATAGGCAGCTTGTGGGTAAAATCATGTATTTGGTGAACGCACGACTGAACATGTGTTATGCAGTTAACCAACTTAGTCAAGTGATGGTTAAGCCAACCAAGTTATATGGGAAGACAGCCAAACATGTCTTGATATACCTCAGAGGCACTACTCAGTATTGTTTATGATATAGACAGACAGAGGGAGTGAAGATTGAAGGCTTCATTGATGCAAATTGGGAAGGGAGTTCATCTAACAGGAAGAGCACATCAGGTGGGATCTTTAGTATTGGTGTTAAAGGTAAAGTCACCCAAGGGTCTTTGGTTGAGAACCCCAACAGAGCGGAGGGTTTACATCATAAAGAGACATGAAAACAAACATTCCTACTAGTTAAACTATTGAAGTAGGAAGAAGAGGTATTACTTGGAGGTCCTATGTTTGAGGTCATTCCCGTAGGGTCCAAAGCCTCTACTTCTTCTAGTGCTCTAAAACCTGCAACTCATTCAAGCAAGGCATATACAATAATAGTAATAGAAATCATGTTCATCATATAGGTGTTAGGTCATATAAGCATGTAAGCAAATAAGCATTAACATAATATTTCATAAGCAAATCATAACATATATGAATGCATTAATACCATAAACATTAGGAATAAGAAAACACCTCTATATTGATATAAACTAAAGAAAGTACGAAAGAACTACAACTTGAGTCATCCCCCAGCTCCAAGCAAAATATTCCTCCTCATCCATCTTGCCCAGGCCTCAACAATCCTCCTCCAAAGGTATACACAAGGATGTCATAAAGGGATGAAGGACATCTCAAGAAGGAAACAAAGGTTTCCTATGACTTGGGAGTGCAGAAGGAACAGGGATTTATTCAAACTTTATGAGGGATGTAATCAACTATAATATCAATATCTATTTTTTTGTCCTCCTTTAGGCCTTACCATGGAGGTCTATTTATACTTCTCCAAATTAGTTTTTCAGTTGGGAAAAAGTTGGGCCATGGGCTACAGTAGGTGAGTAATAGGTAAAACCCATAAACTCCACTCGAATTTAAGGAGATTATATATTTTTTAATGTTTTAACACATATATGGAGGTTGGGTAGAGACTGACCCATGTGTACATTCTTTTTATACAGGGAAAGACAATGTATGGGATTTAAAACATTGTTTTTTAGAATTTGGACCAAGTCTGGAAGGGAGAGTTGCCCTAGGCCATAACACAAAGCATAAATTCTACCAAGGGTGGTAAATGGTGCTATAACAGATGCCCCCTAATATATGAGGTCATAAGAGGTACATGATGGTAGAAATGTATTAAGTGTATAGAAAGAATCATGCCAAGACCTAAAAGGATTTCACCAGATTTTAGCCTGCCAAGCCAGTGGAAGAGATCAGAAACAAAGTTGTTTTCTGAGGCAAGCATACCCATGCTCAGAAATAATAAAGCATGTTTGCATGTCAAATACAAAAGAGGATCCAACATGTATACAAGTATAAAAGGAATGAAAATACATAGTGGGTCATTTGATCATATCCATAGAAGTACATGTCTCAATATCACATATAAGAAACTGATCAATGATGTTGAAGTAAAAAGTTGATCACTGAAGTCATAAGCTAATCCAAAAAGTACCAAGTCAAATACTGGAACAAATGACAATACACGCAACTTTAGTTCCAACATATAGGATGTCGTTTTGACGAGCTACAACATATAAGGTAGATGGTGTCATTGGAAAAAACAGGAGGGACTGGTAAGTTAACCAACAAATTCTGATGCAAAACCGAGGTCTTCACCAACCGCCGTGCTAAATTTCTACACAATGGGAATAAATGATCTAAAGTCGACCATGTGAGAAATCATTTGATTACTGGTCTTTGATGTATATTGTTAAGAAACTCGAGACTACTCATCGATAATGATGATGAGAACCAAGGTACCCAGTACAATCTAACAGGTGTGAATAAATGAGCTGAAGTCAAAGACCTGGAAGAATCAATCAATCAGGAGACAATGATGTTTTTCCATTTTCGATAGTGAAGGAGTCTGCCATTGATGACTGCAAACCCTAAGGTACTACCAAATGGACTCTAGACCTTGTTCCCAGAGAAATGAGTTGATGTTGATGGGAAACGATTTGTTGGAAGGAAGGCATTAATGCATCCTTCATCAATCGAGCACAAGTGTAACCCGTAGGCCAATAATGTCGAAGGAATCAGCCAAAAAGAGATGTAGTAACCCAACCGAAGCACATTTTCGATGTACACAAGATGTAGCTACAACATGATAGAAACCCTCTGAACGAACCAATAATAAAAGCTGACACAGAGGTGAGGAATCCACCAATAGGGTCAAACGGAAAGCAAGGTATTGCACGAATCCCAATGTGTGATGATGAAAGTTGACGTTGAACACAAGGGAAACAACTTAGTTAAAGAACCATGATATTGATCGATGTTGAGCACAAGGTGACCTATAAATAATGAAAATATGTCTAGGGTGTGGCTCTAGGTCTACTCTTAGAGCAACTTTTCGTATTCGATAAGAGTAAGACCCACCAGCAAGAATTCAATGGAGACTTTCTCAAACGAGCATGAGCAAAGGACCAATAGCTAATGTGATAGTGAACATGACTTTGACAACCGGGGATGGTCAACCGAAAATGAGTCAAGGGACACCACAGAAAGGCCAACTCAGGTTTACTTCCCTTGAACAAAAGCACGACTCAAATATGACAATATGGTAGCCTATGATAACTTTGTATAAGTTTTTCATGCAAGAGACACAAACAAACTCTCCATATGATTGGAAGAGATAACCAACCAGAGGAGTATTGACTGATCCAGGTGGATATTGGTGGCCACCTGCCTATTCCACTTGGATCCCCAACACTGTCTCGTTCAGTTTTTCAGTTTCCTTAATTGTAGCAAAGTTTACTATTTTTGGTAGCTTTTTGGGTCCTGAATTTCCAGAGCCATTTTGAGGCCCTAAACGGATTTTTTAGGGAAAACGAAGAGACGAGAAACCTCCTCTATCATTTTACTAGATTGTTTTAGGCCTTCTCTTCTCTTCGAGATATTCGAAACAAGGTATTATGATAGCCAAATGGAGATATTATACCAAAGTTACGACCCCGGGAAGTTGATGTACCAATTTACCCAAACGGGGCCCACAGTTTTGGTGCTTCATCTCCTAGGGTTAGGTTTTTGGATGTTTGGGGTGTTTCTAAATAATAAATAGGCCTTTGAGCCTCATTATTTTCCATTAATGAAATGAAGTATTATTTATTATTTGGTGCTTCATCTCCTAGTATTTTCCATTAATGAAATGAAGTATTATTTATGTTGCATCTCTGTATTTATGGTTATATCTATAATTTTTCGTGTTCCTATTTAAATCCAGATCATTGACTCAATAACAAGGTTAAGGCTCTCCTAAGTCAAACTAAATCTCATCCCAATGGAGGAAAAACTTAATTTTGAGTGATTTTTTCAAGGGTGACACAGTTGACTCTAACTGCCATCAATCATGAAAGTAATGTCCCGTTCCCACTCTTTTTGGAATATTTAATTTTTTTGTCTTTTTCATATTTAGAAAGCATGAAAAAGAATAAAAAGATTCCTATGGTATAGTGGAAGGAACGAGTGTCCAAATATAGATGCGCTAATTCTTGGGAGGGGAACATTCCTATGTTCAATGCAACATGATGAAACTAGTCAGTGACACTCAAAAGAATGTTCTTTCCACGAGTAAGGGGGTGTCAAGTTGCAGAGGCTAAGTGATTGCAAGGTTGATTTTGTAAAAGACATGGTCAAAAGGTGTTTTTTAAACACGAGTCCAACTAATGTCGACTTAAGGCTAAAAGGTACAAATAATCAACATGTAGTGCAGTAGTACAACACAACACGAAAGAGCCTCTAGGGTATAAAGCCGGAAAAATAGTGAAGAAGTACGAGAATGAGTCTTCAATGCACAAGTCATGGCGGGACTAAAGAGGACTCCCAAGCCTACACAATATAGTAGCATGGACAATGTGTGCTAGCGAGGATCGAACTAAGATGCCCATGTAAAGGTTGGCTCTACCATCATATCATGATTTTATAAGTCGGCGAGTGAAAACGGTTTTAGAACCAAGACATGAAGGAGTCGATCCTATGGAAAAAATAGTGCAGTATGAAGGCTAGTATGAAAAATGCAATGGAAAATGATATCCCCTAACCTATATGCCATTGAAAAAATGATACCTACCATGATGGGTCTACAGTCATGGAATCAAAGAAGTCTCTCAAAATATCCTGAAAAAATGACCCATCCCAACACTCTAAGCCAAAAAGGTCATAATGCCCATAAAAAAGAAAAATAAACTTTAGAAAAAGTAATTTTCATATGCCAACTTATATAAGGACTTTTTGACTCACAATTAGTTATTTGTGTTATGAAAAAATGAGTGAAGGAGTTGTGGAGAAAAAACGAGCAAGCTTAATCCATCAAATTCATCCATTTATTCAGCCTCCAATACTCCAAGTAACCTTCTAACTAATTTTTTGATAAGTTTTATTGTTTTTTAAATGTTTTTGTCGAAAATTTGACCGTGGAAATTTAGTTCAAAAATTGTACTCTGCACACACGTGGGTTGGACATATGAACTGTGTATAGAAAATCCCTATAGGCGACTGTGTGAATACCGAACCCATGTGTGCACAAATTCAAAATTTGGAACATGGTTTTAATGATTCGAAACACTTTTTTTTTTTGTCAGAATGACAATTACTCAACGTGAAAGAGAGCATAGTGTGATTGATAACAAAGTAATGGAAGATACAAATGCATTATATGCCTTACGAGGATGCGGATTACTGAAATTTTTCAAAATGTCGAATATGAAGGAAAATACGAGGTTGCTTGAGATGTTCTTATTTCAGACCATGATCATTTTGAACAGGAGAAGAACCATCTTTTGGAAGTTTTTGAAAAGAATGGATATAGAAGACACCAAGGAATCAAAGCTTTCAAGAAGGTTGAGAATCCTAAAAATAAGCAGCCTATGCATGAGTATGCTGTTAAGGTCCATCTCCCATACATATTAGGCACCACTAATAAAATCTCTTATATATTATAAAAGAACAATATAAAAACCATCGTTAAACCTATGAGCACCATTAGCAGATGTCTAAAATCTGTAAAAGATCCCATTGATCCAAAATGCCACAAATGGGTTTATTTGGTTCCTTGCTCTTGTGGAGAAACCTACATTGGTGAGAATGGTTGATCTATCTTAACTAGGATTCAAGAACATGCAGCTGACATTAAACATAACCGTTCCAAAACCTCAGCTTTGGCCGAGCACCCAAGTAAAACCAATCATCATATATGTATTGAAAACTCTTGTGTTGTGGCCAAAATTGATCATTATCACCATAGGAAATTCAGAGAAGCCATCGAAATAGGTAAACACCCCGATAACCTTAACTGCGATGATGGCTGGAATATCAGTGATAATTGGATTCCTATTTTAACCTCTGACTCTACATTTTCATAGATTACTCCCTACCCTCTCTTCAATCTACTTGACCTCCATGGTATTCCCTGTCAACAACCGACCCTAGAATCATTATAACATTTTAGTAAAATAATCAAGTATATAATAATCAAGAATAAATAAATAAAATTTCATAATTTCCATTTCTATACATTTAAACCCCACAAAAAAAAAAAAAAAAAATTAAATTAAAATAACCTTTTAATTAATTAATAATCGATGATTTGATTATAAATCGATTTATTATAATTCATAATAATACAAAAAAGTAGTTTAAACAAATTACAAGTAATAATTTATTCATAAAAACCTTTTAGTTCATCTAGAATAATTAATAATATAAAAGTGGTCATTACACATTATTAGTTACTAGTTATTAATCATTATAAATTTTTCTTTTAATCATTTAAGCATACTATAAATAAAAATGAAAAATACTACTCATACAATTTATAACCTTATTATAAGACCCACCATTATACTCATCTTGATCATATAATTAATAAGATTAATCAGTTCTACAAAAATTTTAGTGAGTTTATTTATTAATAGTTACTTTCTATTAGTAATGTAACCATAGTACATTTCTCAATTTTTTTTAATAATTAGTAGAGTAGCCATTGACTTAATAATTAATAAACTTTAACTAAAATAATTATTAACAGATCTAACAATAATAAAATTAGAATATAATATATAAATTATAACTAAACTGTATTATAACATTATCATACCCGTCAACGATCATTCATTCCCATTCCCACACTAGCCCTATTTATTACCCTAGTGGGTTCTAACTTATCCTCTCGTGGATATAATCCTAATGATGAACCACAGAGGTTGGTTCGAAACATCGATTACAACAAATATGATTGCAATGACTCCAAAAGATAACACCACAAATGTTAATCCACTACTGGGATCCAGAATCAAATGCTTTTTTATTGACCATATGCCTATGAGGATCAAAAGCGAGGATATATGTTTCATCACAGGTCTTTCACAAAGAGGAGAGAGGGTCAACTCAATAGGAAGAACTAGAGGTTAGTGTGGAAGACTACATACGCATCGGCTGTCCAGAAACACTGAGAAGATTGGAACCTAGATTCCAATCAAACATGTAGAGAGTCTAGCCCTAAGAATCTTTCTTTTTATCATTTCCAGAGTAAATGGTTCAACTTCTCTACAGCAGGCCTCTCATGTTTCAATGAGTCTTGCAATGGAGTGCCTCATGATAGTTTTTTCTTGGTGTACATCCCTGTTAGTCAATATGAAAAAACAACTTACCTCCATCCAAAAGGGTCAGAAAAAGAAATTTGGATATGGAACCATCTTATGTTCCTTCTTCTTTGAGAGAGTACCAAGGCTTTGACCCAAGGTATTATCCATTATCAACAACCTAAGGGATCCACGAATGGGCATATGGGTTGATCTAATGAAGAGACTAGGGGGCGATGAGGTCCCTAGAAATACTTTTGATGATGAGTTCTTCCTCTAATGGGAAAAACAAGTCATAGAGGTTGAGGAATACCCCAATGATGGCATG
>APFE030310704.1:43983-89340 GCA_000404065.3 Pinus taeda
CCTTTTCTAAAACACTATATGATTCAAGTTTTTCTTTATCACATGTCATATGCTTTGAACATCCACTGTCAATGTACCATTGATTTTCTTGACCTTCTGCATATAAAGCTATCCCACGTATTTCTGGTTGCATTTCCTTCATTCTCCATGTTCTGGAACTTGAGGTTTGTTCCTTCTGAGTTGTCTTCCAAAACCTGCTCCTGCATTCAGAATCTTCATGACCAAAATTATTACAAATAGAACATTCAATTTCATTTTCAAGGGCGGAAAAGTTGTTATAGGTCCTCTTCGTGATTCCAAGCATACTTCTTTGTTTTTGAGCTTCTCTAGTCATGATTGTCTTATAGGAAACATATTGAGCTGCTTTGTGACCAAAGTTATGGCAAGAGAAACATTGGCCATTGAAGAAATTCCTGCGACTATCATCCAACCAATTGTAGTTTCTACTGACATCCATTCTTGAAGAAAATTGGGAAGATTTTACGTGTGGCTGGTTGTAGCTTCTGTTCGTCCTTAAGGTAGCATGCTCCTGATCTTTGTTCGTTCTTGAGGAAGACTGTCCCTGATTTACCTGATGATTTCTATTAGGCCTTTGCTCACTTCTTCTTGCTACATCAAGATAATTTTTGGAGGTGGAAGCTTGAGATGCTTCTCCATTATATCCCAGACCTGTCTTGATTAGGGGGAATGCTGCACATTGATAATCTCATCTAGAGTTTCAAATCCTTTAACAAATTTAAGATTAAGGGCCTTTGTTTTCTCAATTTCTTTTCTAAGGCCAACAATTTCACATTCTAACTTCTCAAGAAATTTCTCTTTTTCATCAAGTTGGAATTGCAGAGTATCAATGATCACATTCTTTTCTTCTAAACATGTTTTGAGTCTAGAAATCTCTTCATAAAAGCCATCCACATCTATATCATCCATGTAATCATCATCTTCAAAAGCCATTAAAAGTTTATAATTATTACCCCGTTCATCTTCATCACTATTTGAAAATCCATCACTATCTTCATGAGTGTAATAACTTTTCTTGTTTGCATTCTATTTCTTGTTCCATCTAATAGATTCTTTCCCCTTGTCAATCTTATCCTTATGAGGACATTTGGCAGCATAATGACCGACTCTTCCACAAGCAAAGCATTTGAAAGGTAACTTACCTCGGAATCTTCCAGTACCCCGTTGAAGGTTCTTAACAAAATTTGATTCTTCCTCTTCTTCTGACACGTGACCTGACTCATAGTAATCTCCTTTGCCTGAAGCCTTGAAAGTAGCTTCTCTCTTGTCTGATGTCCTCCTTTCCTCATTTCATAAGCAGTCAGAATTTCGTGCAGCTGTGACATGATAAGATTTCGTAGATTCTCCTTTTCCTCTATTGCAGAAACTTTAGATTCAAATCTAGGAGACAAAGATCTTAGAACATTTTCAACCACAACAACCTCTTTTATTTCTTCACCCAAGTTTTTCATACAATTGACAATCTCATCTACACGAAGGAAATAGTTAGCCACACTTTCATCATTATGCATTTTGAGATTTTCATACTGAATTCTAAGTGTTTGAAGTTTTTCTCGTTTTACCTGATCATCTCCTTCATATCTCAGTACAATCTTCTCCCATATTTCTTTTGCGGATTTATACTGCATAACCTTGACAAATTCGAATTTAGATAAACATCCTAATAGAGTATTGACTGCCTTTGCATTTGTTTCATATTTCTTCTTCTCACCTGAATCTGTAGGAGTTGCTGATGGAAAAGTGTACCCTGTATCTACAATATCCTAGACTTCTGTACCAAGATATTGAAGATACGAAGTAACTCTTACCTTCCAATATACGAAGTTTGTCCCATCAAAAATCGGTAGCCTGATTGATGCTTCCCTCTCATAGTTGCTCATGATGAAAGATCTTCCTTCAAGCGATCAAGCTTCTGCTGAAGGACCTACTCTGATACCAATTATTGGAAATAATACTGAGAGGGGGGGTGAATCAGTATTATCAAGTCAATTATTCCTTTTTCAAAAATGAATGATATACGCTACTTCAGTTAATTAAACCCGCATATATACGCAACTATTTAGAAGGAAACCCACGTATATAAAGCAAACTTTTAAGTTAGTTTATCTTTCTGCTGATGATTGTTAATCTGTGCTTCAGAATCATATAACCAATAACCAGAAACAGTAAAACATAGCAGAAAGACAATCACACACAAGAACACAAGATATAAGGTGGAAACCTAATGTCGGTGAAAGCCACCTGCTGCAATTTGTCTCTATCTTCCTTTTAAATTAGAAACTTCTTTTACAATGTACTCGTGCAGTCCTTTACCAGTACGCAGGCTACAACCTGTAGAGAGCTACAACCCTCTCTCATTCTCCAACTTCTCCTAGAAGGGAGCTACAACCCCCTTTAGCTCTTGTGTTAGCCAAGATACTATTACGTAGGTGCTAGCCTACAGAAGGCTACAACCTTCTCTTTCTTCCCGGGACCACGTTCCATAAATTTTCATACTGGATCCATGAACATCAATCAATCATCAACCATTCTCCTTTTTACTAACTAGATCTGAATCAAGTAGATACTTCTCTGACAGTTGTACCCAAAACACAGTACCAGAAACCACACACCAAAATTTGAACCCAGAACACAACAACAATAAACAGAAGTAGCTAGATCACAACTCAAAACATATATGCTATTTCAATAACCTACAACATGTGTGCATATGATTCTGTGTTTGGAACAACCTGCGTATACGCTATTTTAATTCATTGAACCAGCGTGTATATGCGCCTTCACTTCACTGAACTTGCGTACAGATCTATAAAGGATAATTCGCACTTTCAGATATTCAATGCACTAATTAACCCAGATTATCAGTGTTATAGATCAAGCAAGCGCCACATATAACAAACCAAAATAATACAAAGATACTATCATTCAATCTTAAAGATTATGACCCATCAATAGAACTTATCCTTCTCTTTGCGCTAAGGTTCCTCCTTCATTCAGATCCAGATCTGCACCATAACCTCAATCACCAATATTTCAGATCTAGCACATTATCAAATATTCAATAATTTAGATCATCCTTTGCCAAATGATCTCCTTCCTCTTTTATAGTCTTATGCCTTTCACAATACCACGGTCCAAAACCATGATAAGTCAATACCATGGATCCAATACTTGGGATCAACACATCTGACGAGACACCATGGTCCAAAACCATAGGTTCAAATACCAAGGACTAACTACCACGGTCCAAAAGTAAGTTCTCCAACATATACACGCTTTTCCTTGCGTGAAAGTGCGTGTATACACATACGCGCCTTTGTAACGTCTAACCCACTTGTATACGCGTCTTCATTTAGATGAACCTGCATATATGTCTTTTCCTTCATTCTGAAAGCCTGAACTGAGATCTGTTACCAAAGAGAGTTGCCATCAAGGACAACACCTGTGCCATAGCTCTAAATCAATGCCAAAATGCAAACACTTTTCTCCTTCTTGAATGTGTCTTCTTTGTCAGCCTTTCTTCGTTTCCCTAAAGGAACATCATCCTGCATAAACGAAACCAATTAAAGTGAGATTTCATCCAAAATAGAAAATGAACAGTTAGTTACTACAAGACAACAAAAAGAAAGAATAAGAAAGATCACTAACTAGCAACCCCTACCTCATGTGTTACGTTTTCTACGTTTGAATTTCTCCATTCAACCCACTGGCCATCCTTCCAAACCAAAGATTGTCTAATGTTCCATACTTTGATTAGTACTGTGTCTACTTTTCCCGCAGAAGAAAACATCAGAATAACTCTATGGTCAAACAACAAGGTTCTGACTAAAAAGAAGCACTAACATCACTTTACAAGTTTCCTGTAGTTCATAAATATTCCTTGTAGAAACCCATGAGTGAGTAAACCTTTAAATTTTATTTCTTTACCATGTGTTCAATATATTTTTTTATATTGACTGTCTACTTAACCATAGTGTCTTTATTTCCACATTTTTTCCAGCATGAGACTTTATTTTACGATTTTACACCATTGGAATCTTCTTAGAGAGGGCCATGTTATGATATGCATTGGATCAATATATTAACTGTCATCCATCTCTATGATTTTAGAGTGAAACATTTTGAGGTTCGGCTTACTCATTTTTACCAATGGTCCCATTAACTAGTAGCAGTGCCACAACAATTTGCACTAAACATAAGATTACAGGGGCACAGGGTGCAACCACCAAGGCTATACAAGGGTACAGGTGACAGGTGATTCATACATCAAATTGTAGGGGAGGCATAGGCTGCATGCAACAGTCACAGTGTATAGAACAACAATTTTCCAGATCAGTCAACAGTAATTGGTGGAAAGCATTTTTAAAGGGAGACTGTTCTAATTAGGCATTTGGCAAAGATGAATCATTTTTAGTGGGTTTTGAGGGACTTAGAACAAAACATATTTTTTATTCTTGTGGCTAGAAAGACTTAGCACATGATATATTTTTTAATCAAATGAAGAGATGGAATATCTGAGGATACATTGGATGAAGCATATAAATTCCTGCCCTGAAAGGCAAGGGTTACCTTGTTGCTGAAAGAGAATGTCATTTAGGAGATTGTTGATTAGGAGATTCAACAACCAACATATGCAATGCAATTGGCAGCCCATGAAAAAGGACATATGAGCTCAGGGGGTGATCATGGATGTGTGAATAATCACTTGATACCTCACTTGGTACACAAGAAGACAATGAGGGTGATGTTCAAAGCTCCAGTGGACCTATTCCAGAGAGACAACATGAACAAGAACATGATCTTTAGAAACATTTTGAACATACAAAAGTCATAGTCAGGTTCAGATGAGTACCCAATCTCACCCTCACAATTTAATGCCTCATAGTAACTAAATTCATTATTTGAATAATTAGAGAAGTTAGCACTGTGATCAAATAATTCAGAGGGACGTAAGAGCCCCTCTTGGAAATCTCCCAATTTAAGTATTGTATTTCTCGATTTTGTTATGAATTTCCAAGTAAAGCCTTTTATCAATCAGTTTGCTGATGATATTACTGTAGGTGAATTTCTTTGGTTTTGGTTTAAAATAACATATGATGATAAGGGTATATGCCCATAAAAACACTTCATAACAAACAAATAACTTTCATCGTTACTTAGCCAGTACATAACTAGATAATAGTCATAATGACAACTGATAAAATTTTATTTGTTCTATTACATTGAAAACCAAGAAATTATACGACAGTTCTAACATTAAAAGCCTTATTATTAGCATGAAAGGTACAAGGCATATAAGGAAATAGAACCTAATGTATATAGATATATACACTGCCACAGAAATGCCAAAATATAGTGAACTCAGAATCAACTACATGAAGTAAACAACCACAAGATATCAACAACTCATCCTTGAGAGAATGCTCAGCTATATGAATGGAATAAGACCCCTTCTCAAGACTGGTATGGCTCTCTCAATGTTGCCTCTAAGATGATCCTATGTATCGCATCTAGACAAATATAATCCTATATATCATTCAAATGGACAACTTTTTAGATTTCTAGCCCTCATTTGATAATGATACCTTCTTAAAGGTGTGCCGTAGATCAAGTCATCATGGCATTATCACTATTTACATAATGGAAAATAAGGGTAAAATCCTGACCCAAGATAATAGGTTTCTAGAAGATGAATTTGCTACTCATTTCCCTCATTTAATTTCAAAAGCAAGGACATGTGCATTTTTAAACGAGTAAATAATATGAATTTCAAGAGAGGAATTCATTGGAGGATATAGTACTACTATGGCACTAGCACACATCAATATTAACTCTAAATATATAGATGTCCCACTCCATTCCATCATTATATCACATGATGGATATAATTTGAAGTACGACTTAGTAGCTTAAGTTTTTTAGGAAGTCAAGATGGAGACTCTCAATCTTGCTTGGTTGCATGTCTCTTGGCCATTTCCCAGTATGTATCCCATGGCCTTTGGTATGATATATGCATAATTTTCATGTGCTATTTTTTCTTTGTTAAAAAAATGTTAGTTATGGCTCAGCATCCCCTTGACCCCAAACCCCAAACTCTAGCATCATATTTATCCATATCCAATCATTGATTGACTTGTTCAATAATATTTGGCTGACTTTACTTTATATTTGTGAATAGTTCAAGATATACAAGCTCTACTATTTGCATAATACGGGCTTGTAATAATAGAATACACAAATTTCATTGTTTTGTAGATATAGGAATTGGGGTTTTCATAATTTTATAGTGTTTTTGAGGTGCATAAATGTAGGTCATGGGACCACGAAGACTTAGGTTCACCACCCACTACATGTGCACATGATGTTTACTATTTTGGAAAAGAACTATTGTAGATCATTTCAGGGAGCATTACCAACATTGAATTTAATGACATGTGATATGGTGACTCTTCGTGGCTTGACCATGCCTTGCCATTGATTGACATTTATGACAAGGATAATATTCCCTGAATCATTGGTTCTTATCTCATTTTAGATGAGGATTTGCTAGAGGAAGTCTGGGTTGTGGCTGTAACAGCCAAGGTTTGTCTCAATCTTTGACCATCCAAGAGGCCAACCATGCACCATGTCTTGAAAGCTCTTGAAAATCCCCACAAGATTATCCATGCTTATATGTTAAATGACAATGTTGCATTGAGAACATCATCACATAGCTCATGGAATGAGGCTTTTTGCCATTGGAGAAGTTCCAACACATCCTAGTAGCAACAATATCCAGGGATAATTCTAGGAACTTTGAGCAAAAAGTACTTGTCTAGTGGAAATTCCAAGGGCAGAAGTTGTAGAAGTAAAGTCAGACATGGTTCAAATTACATTGTTTCTAACCATACAAAGGAAGGGGCTCCCTGAAATAGCAATTACAGAGTAATGAATTGGACAAAATTTGTAGGAGAAACAACTTCTTACACATTAATGTGCCATGTCATTCAATTAAGGGAGAAGCCCATGCAAGAAGCATGTATTTGGCTGTTGTCTATAAAAGTGAATCAATGCTTCCAACTCAGCCTACAATTTGAGGGGGCAACCTAAGGACTATCTACTAGAATGTCAGGTAAAATTTTGATTAGTTAGAAGATTATCATGACTCATTGTTGTCTCTAGAAATGAATCTAATTGGTATAGCTAATTACTCAGTATATCAATTTATAACCTCTAATACCTTAAAGGTCATTATCTATACCTATGGCCAAGTTTCATCTTCTCTAAAATTCATTGAGATCTCTCATGTCAGTTCTTTAGCGATTCAGTTGACCATTGTACAAACTTAAAAACATTGTGGGTAGGAACTATTCCAAAATATTCAACATGTTCCTAATCTGCATACCCCCACACAAAAAAAAACATAAACACACTGTCATAGATATGCTACCAATTAATGGTTTGTCATCATATGTGCTAGAAAACAAAACAACCCAACCTTCAACTTTCATTGAATAACATATACAAGATTCAACTCAGCCAAGCACTCTCTCAAATAAACCTCTCATTAGAACAACAAACTAAGATGACTAATTTCAACCCTAAATGCTTGGGTTTTTATTCCTAGTTAGATCATTGTTAATCTATTAAAATTTCAAGTGAGACTAAGTGAATTATCAGCCCTAGTACAAGTTGATCACTAAACCATCAAGAATAAATAACCAAAAATGATTTTAACTAAGGTATAGGTATTTGAAATGACAATATATTGTCCTTTCAATTGTTGTCACCTCATACCTAAATCTAAATCTCCTCTCAAAGGTCACATTGTCTTCTTCCTTTGATTCTGCAACATTTGGGGAAGTGTCTTTATGTAGATGTCCTCTCTTGTTCTCTCAATATGTACAAAAATATACTTTCCAGGCCTTCAAAGGCTAGAAGAGGACAATCAATTTTAGGATAAGCCTGGAGGATAAACTGTCTTCTTGTCATCAGTTTGTAGGCAAACTCCAAACATTTTGTATTACAGTGCTATTTGGTTCAACCACGACTTTCACTAATATAAAATCCACCCATTATTGTAAAAAAAAACTAAACCAATAACATCTTCATTGCAACCATATCTTAACAAGATACTTTCACACATTATATCATGTTATAGAAAAAGGTTGGTTTTGGAGTAGATGTTAAATTATATAGCTAGCAGGAATTGAATATGATATTAACAATTAATATTTTCAATGTGGGATCAGTTTTACCTAGCCAACACATCAAGTGAAATGGGTTTAGTACTTACTGAGAAAATAAATAAGCCCTTGCAAATTGAAATTTTATTAAAGCATGTCATGAGGTGTGATAAGAATTAGGAAATCCACTTTAATCTAATCACACCTAATTTTACTCCTCACAAATTAATTAGCAGACTAAAGTTCAATGGCACACAATTATTGAGAAAACAACAATACCCTAATTTACTTATAAGCATGAATAGTCTATAAATAGTATGTTGGGACCAAAGGAAATTTGTTGGCATGCCTCGCCTCAGAGCATGCAGAGGAAGAGTAACGCAATTTCACTATTTTCCCACCATCATCATTCAAACAACTTTGTTTGATCCTTTTGTAAATCGAAATTTAGAGAGTGTCGTAGCTGACGAGGACCACGATGAGAGAAATCATAAATAGAGACAATAATGATTTAAAATTCACATGTGGCTGTCAATTTTAACCCTAAGCCAGGAAAATATCAATAGGCTGCAAGAATGGAAGAAAAGACTAGAAGAATATAGCAACATAGGAAAGAAAAGTTGGGATGATTTCTAGAATAGTGGCAAGAAAAACAAACCAAGCGGCATTGATCATGAGCCCATGCCTAAAGAACAAAGTATAAGGCAATTTGAAGTAAAGGCCAAAGCATGGACATGGTTGTATCCCCTAGAAAATAAGGTATGCAATCAGCCAAATTTAATTAAAAGGGATGGAGATAGTAATTGATTACCAACTTTAGCTCTCATTGCTAGTGCAACCCTTGATAGAGAAAATGGAAATTTATATCTTGATAGTGAAAATGGTAAAGTTGGATCAAACAATGGGACACTAAAAAGTGGAAGTAATTATGAGCCACCAACATGTCAAGCTGAAGCACCTCTTCATAATGAGTTTAGAGCAATGCAGGCTCGACATTAGGTCCAAAAGTTGCAATCTTCCAAGAGCAGGCGACCTAAGTACAAGAAATAACTACATAATGATGAAGATATATATGAGCAACATAGTGACCACATGTTATTAATGATAAATCAGGCATTCTCGATGGCGTTGATGACCAAAATCAAATTTTGAGGAAACTAATTCACATTATGGACCTAAAAAAATCAACTTCAAAACCCTTGGACAACCTACATAAATTGCTACTACATTTGTGGTTTTTGTTCAGGGAGAGTAGGTTTTGTCGGTTGAAGATGTTGGCATTTCTTTAGCTATAGGCACTTCAATTTATGGTGATCCTAAGAACTATACTCTTGGAGCTCCATTTAAAAAAGGGGCCACAACCGATGTGGGGACCACCCTATATGGAGGTAACAAGGACTATATTGTAGAAAGAATTAACGGGGAAATTTATCTAGAAAAAAGGTTCAATGATGCAAATGGTGAAATGAGTATTGGTTTAAAAAGTATGTCCCATAGGATAAAATCCTTCCCATATTGATCCACTGGAACTAATACAAAGAAAAACATTAGTGGGGGAAGGCCTCTGAATGAAAGCTTACCTTTGCAGATGGGATGTACACCTATTGAAATGGATGAAATGCCAAATTCTAAGTTGGAATTGAATTTTAATGATAGAATGTATTCTGATACCAGATCCACTTCAGCTTACAATCTATCTTTGGGTGTTGTAGCTACTACTAGAAGTGTCAAGAGTGTGTTTTTAGATGTTCCTAGTCACAAGAGAGCATCTCTTGATGTTGATGATGACACAAGTTTTGGAGATGTTAAGAATGACAAGAATTTGCTAGTTGGTTCTTTTATGGGTGTTGAACCATATATTAGAAATGAAAAATTAGCATATGAAAAGTTGCAATTGGCATGAATGTGTGGGTCAACGTTCGGTTGATGGAAGTTTGGGGTAATGGTTACATACATACTACTAGGAAGACCATGCAACAGGATGCCCATCTCCAGGGAATTTCAAAGGTGTCAATGTTGGTTAAATTGATGCCAGATTGGCTGAACAATAATTTTCCTGTACAAAACCGCATATGTCATGACCAAAGACTCATCTTGGAATAGGTGAAAGGAAGCGAGAGGCTTGTCAAAGACCTGATAAATAAGGATACAACGCTTAAATGAAGAAGGCACTTCTAGTGCACTTTTGACATGTCCAAGTAACTGACACATGATGAAGTAGTCATTGCTATGCAAATTTTGATTCTTCTTATGTTCGTCCATGCCTTTCAAAATGGTCATGTTATTCATCCTTCTATTATAGAAACTATTTTTGAAAAGATGATTGATCCACTTGAAAGGATAAGTGCAGAATATAGTGAGCCCTTAAAGACAAAGTTTTTACAGCAAACAACGCACTTGCTAAAGTATCTCCTTAATGATCTTGTGGACTGTAAAAAGGAACTTGAAAATTTAGTAACAAATTGTCTCACTCAAAAGAGAGTTCCAGAAAGTTGTGTGCCTTTGTTACATTTTTCCAATATTTTCACGCTCATGAAGTTCTTGTGAAAACCATACTTCATGCATTTCTTGATATTTTAAAAATGTCCCAGCCAGAAACCAAGGATATGGTTAACTGAGCTCTGCATATATTCATACCACAACTATCACAAATATTTCTCTTGGTAGAAAGCATGATACCTCTAAGGATCCATTATATGAAGGAAATACTGGTTGAAGAGTGCCATTCAATTTCTAATTTGGTTCACACTTTCCAGCTTACTTACGATATTCAAACTTGTTTTATAGATATCAAGCCCAAATTGTGTCATAGATGCTAAATTCTCTCTGTCGCCTTGGATTGTATCAAAACACTCCCCCAAAAAATAGACATGTAGCTATAGAGCTCGTTGGGCTTGTTGTTTCATGGGAAAAGAAACATCAAGTAGAAGCACATGCAACATCAGACACAAATTGGCATGCTCAGTCTATGGATATGCCACTTTTGACTCCAGCTATAGGAGGTTACATGATCAAAGTAATAGTACATGCAAATCGTCCATCTGATGCTTCAGGCTTTCCAGATTCTTTGACCAAGAAAGTTAAAAAAGAAAGTGGCCTTCCAAATTTTGAACCCAAGGATAAAGAAATGTTTGCAATATATAGAGAGATATTAACGTTGTTATCAGAGGCTTTGGAGGTTTGGCCAACAGTTAATGTAAAGCTCAATAATTTGGAAGGGAATTCACAACCTTCAGGGAAAAAAAAAGATCCTTCAACAATCCTCTTACACGGCCTTGGTTTCATGAATAAGATTTTAGAAAAGAAGCCACATCTGTTTATTCGAAACAATGTTCAATAGGCAACTCAACTACTAGAATCTTGTTTCAACAACAAGCTATTGAGAATAGGGAAGTCATTTTGTACTTTGTTAAAAATGGCCTTTGATGCATATCCCTTAGATGCTATGAATACACTACCAGACATAATAGTACTGTAGCCCATGGTTGGGGAACTGATTCAGAGACATCTTATAATGGTTACTACTCATGAGATTTCACTTGAGACTAGTTCAACTAATTCAATGACAAGATTTGCAGTTTCTGTTATAGAAACACTAGTAGAGGGACAAAACAATTTTATTGATTCTTTTTTGCCACCCTTGATTTGTGTCCTTCCCATGAATAAATATGAAAATGAAGTTGCAGAAATAAAAGCAGCATGGGAAAAGTAAATCCCCTTCTTTATCCATTAGAGAAGGAATTAATAATCAACAAAAAAGTTATCAAATTGCAAAAGTCAAAATACGAGTATATGGAGGATATCAAAAAATGCTTCCAGTACATCAAAGAAGGGAAACTAAGTGGGTAGCAACAAGATTTGTCATTGCTTGAGGACAAGAAATGTCAGGAAGGGGGGGCTTTAAGGTTCCCAAGAAATTAGTCATCCAAAGAATGAAGTAGCCTATCGATCACCATAGGCTATTGTCCTCCATAAAGGGGAAAAACCCAAAAGAAACCCAAAATTGGGGCTTGGAGTAAAGTTTACTCAGTCATTTTAGAAGAAGAGACCCCATTTACAAAATCTATAAAGATGAGAGGGATGAATTCATTTGGAATCATCATTTTGTAGATCAATTTATCTTTGTTTTTCTTGAGCCTAAGGCTCTAAGGGTTTTAAGACCCCTTCCTTCCACTAATTTTGGTGGTAAAAGATTCCACCCTAGTTAGTTCTATTTCTTTTTGTTTTGTTTTGTTTTGGCGTAGGTTATTGGGAAGGCCTTTTTGATATAAAAGGATAAACAAACCAATTCAGACTCTTTTGAGGCGACATCCTTTTAATTGAGCTAGATGGAATCTAGTTTCTGAAGTAATACAAAGCTAAATCTGAGAACAAAAACTCTGATGGAATTTTGGATGGAGAGAAATTGGACCAAACAATTTTGTTCAATGGAAAATCAGGATTTATTATTGAAGCAAAGTGACATATATGTTTTCTGGCATGAAATTGAGCGAAGGATATGTGAATGGTATTATAGTGAAGGGTTGCCTACCCACTCGCAGTCATTCTATTTCTAAGCGCAAGCTTCCTACGAAAATCTTGTGACATGTCGGACACAAATTCGAACACTAAAGAAAACATAGTTTGTTGGATGTGATTCACTGGAAAGTTTCCATGGGGGGTCCAACAAACAAACATTCGATAGAATCTAACCGTTTGTTCAGTGACCCAGTAAATATCCACACATTTCGTAGCATACGTGATTTGTTGGAAGGTTTCATTTTTGTGATATGAAAGGGAAGGGCATATTTCAAGGGCCCATACAGTGGTAAAACAATGAAATATTTAAATAAGAATCATTGTTGTCGAGCTTCGATCCCCGCTAAGGATTAAGGGGACTTGACGTCTAGGCTTGGAATAAAAAATTTACTGACTGGTGGCTACATGGAAATGTGTGGGACTAAACAAGAACTAAATCCTAACCCTGCCATGGGATGACAGAATGAAATATTAACAGCAAGCCAAGACACTGAGTCATACCCCCAGACTTTTTTTATTAGTTTTCATAGTCGCTAAAATTCTTGTTCAACTCCATATTTTGGAACTTAATTAGAAATTGTGTGTCGGGCTGGAAAAAATTTATTTGACAGTGAATATAATTATTCTATATTTTCTTGGCAAACTAGGGTATATCTTTTAATTGTCATGGTGAGATGTATATTGAGTTATCTAGCTGTAACTAATTAGTTGGAATTTATTTTTTATTAAATTTTATAAATTATGAATTGTGGTATTAACATTGTTACCCATGAGAAGTGTTATATTTTTTAATAATACGTAATGGTGTGAGAAATCCTAGGGAAAATTGCCCTAGCACACCAGATTGTGGAAATTTGGGTCACTGTGTTGTATAGTGTCACACCAAGAAGAATAAGAAGAAGGGTGCAACAACTTCGACAGAGGTGGAAGATCTTACCTCCAAATGTGACATGGAGTTTACCTTGGTGGTGAGCCTTGCCATGAGTTCATGTCTTCTGCCATGTGGTTTGTACACAATTGAGCTTCCTACAATATGACTGGAGTGAGAGATCACATCACGAGTCTGACAGAGGATGATATTGACTTGGAGGTTGTGCTTGAAGGTAATGCTGAGATCAGAGAAATATGAGTGGAGACAATATCATTTCAAAGGTAGCCTACACCTCCTTTCAAAGTGATGAATGTTCTTTATGTTCCAGGTCTAAAGAAGAACTTGATTTCAGTCTCCAATATTAAGGGCAAAGGGTATGACGTGTTGTTCCAAAGAGGACAAGTTCTCATATATCCCATGGGATCTAGTGTCGAGTCTGCTAGAGTGATTGGAGTCTGTACTGGGAGGCTATATAGGTTTACATTTTAACCTACTAGAGCCTTGGTGGCGGAGACCAACAGAAGTGAGT
Organism: Pinus taeda; assembly: GCA_000404065.3. Lineage (NCBI taxonomy): Eukaryota > Viridiplantae > Streptophyta > Pinopsida > Pinales > Pinaceae > Pinus > Pinus taeda. Next base: position 58,085 of record APFE030310704.1, read on the forward strand.
TATGTGAGATATGGCATGGCAGGATGCCTCACTTTCACCATGGAGCATTCAGGTTACTGAGAGAGATGGTTATAGGTTTACCTGAGTTCAGCACCGAGCATCATCGTGTGTACAGGGGATGTGCTTTTGGAAAGTACACTAAGACACCTTTCCTAAGTAGTGACAATAGAATAGTAGGTATCCTCAACTTGCTACACTGTGATGTGTGTGGTGTTATGTCTCATGTATCATTAAGTGGACATAAGTACTATGTGACCTTCATTGATGAATACTCCAAGAAGATATGTATTTTCTTTATGAAGACCAAGGATGAGTTCTTCAAGACGTTCCAAGAGTTTAAGGCTCTCGTGGAGAATCAGACAGGGAAGAATATTAAGATGTTGAGAACAAACAATAGGGGTGAGTATACCTCCAAGGAGATGAAGGAGTTTCGTAGGAGTGATAGCATAAAGATAGAGTACATAGTTCCTTATAACCCCCAACAAAATGGGGTGGTGGAGAGGAAAATTAGGGCCATAGTGGATGCAGCTAGAGCTATGTTCCATGATCAGAAGCTACCGATTTTTTATGGGTCGAGGCATGTAACACTACAATGTATCTACAAAACAAGAGCCCACATAGTGTTTTGGGGAGTAAGACTCCTAAGGACGTTTTTCTAGAAAGAAGCATGAGATTGGGCACAACATGATTTTTTGGTGCCTTACATATTCACATGTCCTAAGGAGAAGAGAACAAAGCTAGAACCCACTACAAAAAAGGGTATCTTTGGGTGTTACAGTTAGACCAACAAGGTTTATCATATATATATTCCTACACAGAGGAAAGTTTTCCTAAAGCAAGATGTGAAATTTGAAGAGGAGAGGAGCTTGAGGAGGTCTCTGGAGGTTGATTGGGTAGATCAGCAAGCTCCTGAGCAAGAGGCCACACCATAGGTATCAGGATCTTCAGGTGGTACACCACGGTCAGGAGGATCACCTACTTCTAGGGTAACAGGTTCGTAAAGTCCAGTATCACCAGGCACAGTATCTTAGAGTACAAGTTTACCACAGACCATGAGAGGCCCTTCCTCACTAGGAGGAGAGGCTCTAGTTGATGATTTTCCCATTCCAGTATAGGGAGATACTATAGGGAAGAGGAAGAACAAGAGTCAGTGGGAAACCCAAGTGATTAGTGCAGGAGAGCATACCACTAAAGAGGTTAAGTGGCTACATGGAAAATGTTGTGGAAACTGAACCAGGTAGCTACGAGGAGGTTACTAGTCAACAGATCTAGAGAGATGCCATGGTGAAGGAGTATACCTCCATCATGAAGAATGATTTATGGGAGATGGTTTTGAGACTTGAAGGGAAGTTAATGGTGAGTTCCAAATGGCTTTATAAGATCAAACATGTTGCAGATGGGAACATGGAAAAGTTCAAAGCTAATTTTGTGGCACAAGGGCTCTCACATGTAGAGGGAGTTGACTATGAGGATGCCTTCACACCAGTTTCTCATGATATCTCTATTAGATCAGTGATATTGATAGAAGTATAGATAGGTTGGAGGATTCACCACATTGATGTGAAGACGACCTTTCTCAATGGGGTCATACAGGAGGAGGTGTACATTGAACAACCATAGGTCTTTGACCATAGGAGAGAGTCCCATGTGTGTATGCCTAAAAAATCCTTATACATACTAAAGTAGGTGTCGAGAGCATGGTACAAGAGGATAGATACCTACTTGCAGCAAATGGGTTTCCAAAAGAGTGATGTAGATCTAAACCTATACTTTATCATGGTTGGTGAAGATCCACTCATTCTAGTTCTATATGTGGATGACTTTTTTATTACAGGAGAGGACATACTCATCCAACATTGCAAGAGGGACCTTGCTTCAGAGTTTGATATGACTGATATAGGACTAATGCATTACTTTTTTGGGTTGGAGGTTTGGAAGGAGGATGGGCATATGTTTGTGGGCCAGGGTAGAGATGCCAAGGACATAATGAGTTCGTATGGAGGATTGCAAGCCTATGGTTACTCTTATGATCACCAAATGGAAGAAGTTTCATGCTTCAAATTTTGAGTTTGGGAACCCCACCTTGTATCACCAATTGACCATTTCTTTGATGTATCTAGTCAACACTACATTGGATACCTATTTCGCAATCAACACATTGATTTAGTTTATGATGGAGCCCAGGAGAGTGCACTAGGTGGTTGCAAAACATGTGTTGAGGTACCTACAAGGCACAATCGACTATGGTCTGGACTATATCCCATAAGATGGAGTCAGGGTGATAGGTTGAGGTACCTACAAGGCATAATGGACTATGGTTTGGCCTATATCCTAGGAGATGTAGTCAGGGTGACGAGTTGTACAAACTCAGACTGGGTAGGTAGTTCTAGTGACCGAAAGAGTACTTCCGAATGTTGTTTCATGTTGGGTTCAACAATGGTGTTGTGGTTAAGCAAGAAGAATAGATCAATATCATTGAGCTCAGTGGAAGTTGAGTATATTGTAGCTAGTCAGGATAATTGTGAGGCTAGTTGTAAGGTTATTTGGCTTCTCAATATGACATGTGGCTTATTTGATTAAAGGTTGAGACCAACTACAATATACTTGATAATCATAGTTGCATCAAGTTCATGAAGAATCTAGTGTTTCATGACTGGTCAAAGCATATAAAGATCAAGTACAACTTCATCAGGGATTAGGTTCAACGAGGGGCAATGAGGTTTCAGTATATATCCATTAATGAATAGGTTAAAAATATTTTCACCAAGTCATTGCCAAGGGGCAAGCATGTGTATTTCAGAGAAAAGATGGGAGTGGTGAGAAACACCTTCCTCGATAAGGGGGAGTGTTAAAAATAATAAGGGTACCAAGGAGGTGTTTCCTAGTGCATTAGCCTTTTTGCCTAAGAAGACACTTTAGTTATCTTTTCGGTATGTGACTTTATGGGTTATATTAAATTCATGGTGTAAAAGTCACTTTATGTAGTACATGTACTAGGTACTTTATATTAATGTCACTTTATGCCTGAAAGTGACTTTATGAGAAAAAGTACTTTCTAATATTAAAGACACTTTATATTGTTAAAGTGACTTTATGTGGAGAAAAGGTACAAGGTAGAAAACTATAGTTATAAAGTGACTAGGAGTCATTAATGGGGGGACTACATTAAAAGGGGGTCAAGTGAGGGAATGATCTCCACCATTGATCTCATGGGATGAGATCTAATCTTAACCCTTGATCAATAGGATTAGGGATATCCTATCTAATGAAAGACAAAAAGGGAGAAAGGTAAGAGATATCATTAATTCTTCACATGAGCATTTTTGAAAAGAGACGGAGCAAGGAAAGGAGGAGGAGAAAGCTGAGGGAGAAGGTTTTACAATTGAGAACACTTGCTACAACAACCCTGAGTTTCTAGGAGGCCAGGTTCAAGCTCAAGGGAAGGGCATGAAAGCTGAGGCAACCAGAGCATTTCGGCACACTATTTGAAGTATAAACAGAGGTTCGGTTATGTGATTTTCATGGTAGAGAGAAGTTTCAAACTACATAAATTTCTAGGAAATAATCTGCACAATTTTCTGAGGTCACTCCTCTAGCAGTTAGTGAAAAATTCGGGATAGTTATAGAGAGACAAATAGCACAAAAATTGTGGAAGTGATTTTTGGTCAGTCAGCATGGGTTTCCAATAAATATGAACATCAAAAGATGGTTGACTAACATGCATTTCTAAGAAGTCTAGGTCAATGTTAAAGCTCTAACTTCAATGGAAAAATATCAGCTAGAGGTCTGAGATGCTAGTCTTTGAACGCTGAACAAAATTTTATTACGGAGTCAAAGTTTTTGGTTCACAAAGAAGAGATAAAGTGGACTGATTGAAGCACTCTTCCCAAGGGAAAGATAAGAACACCTTGTTGTTAATTATCTCTATATTATTTTTCCTAAGAAGCTAATGAACCCCCTTTGAAGACTGGTTTTCCCTTTGTGGGTTTTTCTAGGGTCTTGCTGACCAAAAACACTTGTGTCCTATGTGTTAAATGCTTGCATAATTTTTTTATATTAGCTGGAAGGAAAATAAAAAATGTAGAGTAGTCTTGAATATTTCAAATTAATTTGCATTAAATTTTATATCAACTAAGAGTTTGGGGCTAGGGGCATTAAACAATATACAAAACACTTGAAACTGGGAGGGCTACAAATTTCATAATATTTTTCTTATAGAATTGAAATCATCAAAGTGGTAGAAGGAGCAGTTATTTTCCATCTCACGTTTATGGACAACTCGCTACATTTTGGCAATGGAGAAATGGCAAAGGCCAAATGCTTTTGCACCATCCTAAAGCAATTATGTGATGTGATAGTAAATCTCCAGAAAATCATCCCTTCATTCCACCTATGTTAACCAAGCTCAAAAAAGGATGATAGAAGGCTTCATCCCTTTCATAATGCAACATTTCAAGGAAAGCATGGCATACCAAGGGTTCAAACTGGAATCGAATAACTATAGATATCAAGAGTGGATTTGGATCCTTGATATGCTAAACTCTAGAATACATCATTGTTCAATAGATGGATTTCAATCATTGTAAGGCTCATCCTCTTAAAATATATAATCAACATGCTACATTTTTGGTTGTCACTTACATATATACCAAATAAGATCTTCAAAAGTATGATACAAATCATGTTTAAATTCATCTGGAATGAAAACTTGAAAAATAAGGGCAAGTCACTAATAAGCTATGAATCAACATCAATGCCAAATGAGCAGGGACTTCTTGCCATAAAAAACATTCAAATTTTCTCAACAACATTAGCAATGAAAGGAGGTAGGAAATCCTACATCTAAAATACATTTCCCTGAGAATTATCACAAATTGAATGAAATCCCCACACAAGAACCAAAAAAGGGGGTAATTTGTTTGGAAAGATATATCATCTTCTTACCATTTAATTGGATCTTAACTAAGTTGGAAAGTAGGAAACAAGGCTAGCATCCAAGTGGCTACAAATTTTTGGATAGGCAAAAGGTACACTGCAAAATGCCATGTGAGCTCATGGAGGCTTTTAAGCTTTAAAGGAATTTAACACCTAGTATATCTATATTTCCCACACACTCACCAATCCCTATATTAGGTCTAGAGTATCAATATAAACTTGGGGCTAATAGGGCCAACAACAATCCAATGGGAGGAGATGAGACTTCAACTAAATAAGGTTAGAATCAAGATAAGGTGAGAAGAGGATTCAAATGCTTGGAGTGGAAATACAACCTAGGGTACCTACTCAATTAAATTGGCATATGAATTGATTTTTAACCACCAACAAATCCAAGACCCACCACCTTCATAGTGCAACATTATCTGGAAGGTCAAGGCTCCTCCCAAATCCATCTGCTTCTCATAGTTGGCACTAAGAAATACCATTTTCACATGCAATAATATTCTATGCAAAAGTTTGGGAGGCCTAAGAAAATGTCCCCTCCATGAAAGAGAGAAGGTAAATCACTTGTTCGTAAATTTCCACTTCTCTCTAGAGGTCTAAATCTCTATTGGGGAACCTTCCCTTTTAAAGGAAACTAGGTAGGGAATTCACTAAAGTAAGCCCCTCATTATATTATCATAAGGGAAAAAGGAAAACTCCCCGATCTTACTTCTTGAGATGCTATGGTCTCTATGACTGGCATGCAACACAATTTTTTTTGAAGATAAGTACTCCCCCTTGGAGGTCTTCCATAGGGTGAGAGAAAACGTGGGATCTATTAAAGCCTCACCCATTCAAAAGCCCCTGATGGATCCCACCAACCCAGAGAGAAAATAGGAATCAACCCAAAGCATATTTAATAAAGCCTCTAGCAACAATCTAGGTGGAAGTGGTGGTAGGATATGGTTACAACTACAAGATGGAAAAACGACAACGTTCAAGCTCAAAGTAAGCCAAAGTCACCTAGTTCAAATTTGAATTCAAGCTTGACAAGGTTGAAGTTTGACAAAAATTCACGAATAAAAATTTCCCTAATAAAATTTGGCATTAAATTTGACATCTTATAAAGTTTAAAAATACATATAATAGATGAAAACTTGTATGGAAGAAAGTTAACACTTGTAAAGTGGATGAGTCTATAGAAATCATGAAAAAAATTGTAGGGTTTGGAACCATGTTTGCAATGTCCACTTGGAGGTCTTTTGGAGGGGGGTTGTTGATGCACACAGCAGTGTCCATGACTGACAGTTGGGCAAAGTCAATACATGCATAATGTAAATTTTCCATGAATTTGATCTGCTACTATGAACAATTTGAACCTAGTTCTATTCATAAGACACAAAAAAATCTCTACTAGAGTGCAACATAATAGGAATGAAGAATAATACAAAGTCACACAATTCAAAACATTTTTCTACTAGGAAACCCAACTAGGTAAATCCTTTTCTTGATGATAATTTTATTGATAACAAAAATTGAGGAATTGATCTCTTACAAAATACAATTGGTTCAATCTGAAAGAAACATGTGTCTTTCTTGGTTGATCTATGAACGAAACCCTGACAATATTGTTCATCTTTACTGCCCTCTACTAACTTGTGCACAAGCTTCTCTCACACACTCTTCCTCTCACAAGTTCCACACACAAACTTGTGCTTCCGATTGCTTGGTCTCACCAACTCGTGATCACCAAAACAATGATTAATCTTGTGCCTTCCCTCCTTTTAAAGCAATTCAAATGGCTAAAATTTGTGAGTTTCTAATTAAGGTAAGTGTTTTTGCGATTGATAAGTTAGCATGAGTTAACTACTCATGGAACATGTCCTATTTCAAGTCAACCAATTGAAACTCAATCACTCATTCTTTTCCTTAATCAACTCACAGTAGAAGATCAAAACTCCTTCAACTTCAACACATCAGTTAACTACCTCATGCACTCCTAATTTTTTGGAAAACTCCATGCACAAAAAAGGAAGTTGACTTTGACTTTTTAAATTAAGGCACAAATCAAGGAATCACTTTTCTCACTAATTTTCAACACGGAGCGTGGTGGAATGCAAAGTTTACAGTGACAAAGTAGCTTAAGAAAATTGCTATTATAGTTGCCACGTGACCTTGGAGAGATGAAAACCAAGGATGTGAAAAAAACTACACATCAAGAACCAAATATTGCGTGGAAAGATCCTAGGGCTTTTAATTTTTTACTTTTTCATTGAATTTTGAGCACAAAATTTGAAAATTTGGTCGAATTCATTTGCTTGAGATTCGCTCGAGGTTTGGCTTGAATTTGAAATCCAATTCAGCTTGGAATTCACCAAATGTGAGTCAAATTAATTCAATTCGCCTTAAGATTCGACGAATTTTGAATTTTAAACTTCAAATTCACCGAAAACAATGACACTATTTTTCACAACATTTATTGTCTCTGTGCATTTTGCAACAAGTCGGTCACAACTTTTCCATAGAAACACTGTGTTCTAGCTCAGGGATTTGGAACTTGCCATGATTATTTTATGGTTTTAATGCTTATGGCTGCATGTTGGCCTTAAAAATATTCCTTAGACAGACCTTCTCCCTCTGATTTCAGGGCTTTTTGCTGACTCTTATGGGACTCTGCATTTTAGTACATGAATCATTGTTGCTCTTGTTGTGTGCCATTTAGGCTTGCCATGGAGCTTGTGGCTTGTACTACAGTTGGTGGGTGTTTCTGACAGAGGCCGGTGTTCGTACGTTCGATGCTTCCATTATTTACTAGTAACCCAAGTGAACTGGGTGTCAGCCAATCTGTGATTGGGAAATTGTTGGTAGCGCTTGTGGAGGCCACATGCACAACCCACCCCATTTTTTTATTTTGAAAGCCCTGTATATTACTTTCTATTGACAGCTAAAGGAAGCTTTTAAGCATTAACATCAAGATTCAAAACAAAAGAAACAGAGAATTATGGCAGCAATGAACAGTAGACATGATTATGATCAATCAATAATGACACTGCCAATAACTCCGCCCAGAAAAACGGTGCCTCTAGCTTGAATAATCGACAAAAAATATCTTACAGGAGAAGTAAAACCACTGAAAATGGCAGAAGTCACAGGTAAAATCGAAGTCGTAAAAATATTTTCAAACGCATCTGATAGTGTTTTTATATGGAGGATCCAGATATTCCTATATGCAACTTTCAAGATAAACCTGGAATAAAGTTAACCAAGAAAGGTTTCACATGCAATAGCTAACTGAAATTCTCATACCAACAACATGTAGCCTCGACAGGTCATCTACCTCTATCGGGCATTACCAATGAGATTTACAGGAAGATCCCCTTCCTTATGCATCCAAATGTGCAACGTACGCCAGGTAATCGGAAAGAAAGAAGTGTAAAAACTTACACTACGATCTGGTCACTCAAGATCAATTAATTGTGCCCTAATTATTGATCAACCAATAAATCTCTCCAAGAAAGTGTGAAATAGAGCTTGTTCTGGATGACAAACATTTCAAGAAAAATTGCAGAGTTGTCGTTGTGATTGGTAATAAACAAAACTTGAAAAAATAGGGCATGTAAAATCTTTAATGAGAAGGGTTTTATTGATTTACATCTTCCCAGAATAAACGCATGTGAATGACCTAGCTAAGGGCATCCTTTAAGCATCGACGATACAACAGTTGTACCATCTCCTTCTGAACCACTCTACGAGATAGATACGTTGATGTTGTCGCTGCCAAGCTCATGTCTTCTCCTCTGGCCCTGGCCTACCCTATATTTCGCGAGACAATTCCTTTATTCCAATTGATTATATCATTCCACTCCAAGTCATGTTTATAGCACTCAAATTTCATCTAAATATGAGCGTGAAGATGGTTGTTTATATTTCTTGGACTTTTTGGGGTTTTTCGTTGTGTTTAATGTATAAAAGCAAGCTTTAACCATTTATCATAAACTAGTCCTCTCTTATTAGTAAAAATATGAAAAAAATATTTCAACCAAAAGGAGCTCTGGCAAGTTCTAAATGTCATTCATGGTGGAACAATATTGTTGAAAGTCTTTCACATTTTTCAATTAACCTAGATTATAGTGAGATTCTTTACATTCATGGAAACTCTTAATTTATTTAATGTCATGTATTTCATGAATATAATAAAATTTAATAAAAAATTAAATGTCATGAGAATGAATCACATTATCTAGTTTGAAATGTTGACCAAATAATATTGACGCGATTAATGGAAATACATGCTTACTACATTATGGATCACAAAATCCTAAGATCTAAATTAAATGTTTATTATATTTCACAATTTATATAAATATATTAATTAATCATATTAATAAGTATTATACAATTGGTAATGTTGTTTTAAAATTAATAATCATGATGGTTGTTTCATATTTATGATATTTCTTGAAATTTAACAAATAATCAATCATTGAAATTGTCGGGTATCTTGCTTGAATTGTAATTCTCAAATTCTATGTTAATTTAGAGATATATAAAAACCTAAACTTGTAATTTTCAATGATTAATATTTCAGTTTTAGAATATTTGGGTTGCAAGTCTTTAATTCCCAACATATTTTTTTTTTTAAATAGCACTAAAGAGACTTGGAATTTTGAGTTCTAATCATCCCAGGTTGCAAGCAATTGTCTTGGGAAGTTAAATATTTCTATTAATGCATCTCACTTTTGTTCACATTACATCATTCAAATTATATTATTTTTTTTTATCATTGTAAGTGCTTCTAAATATACATGTAACGATTGAAAGCTTTTTTTATTTGTCTTTCAAATGAGAATATTTGTGACATTAAATTTTACATAGGACTTCTACTCAACTTCGTCTTGTTTTAACATATCACTTGAGTGAAGGAAATCATAGTAATACCGAAACTACAATGTACATCATAAGAAACTTCAAACCTTGTGTATGAATAAAAGGCAACCCACATTGCACGTCCTAACATTCTACAAGCCCCATGTGTGAACAAAAGCCACTCATAGTGCACATCCTAATATTCTACAAGCCCCGTGTGTGACCAAAAGAAAGCCATATTGATGCATATGGTTAAATTAAAATATATTCACTTTATAGTATTTTGTATTTTTTTCAAACATAGGTTAAAATTGGATTATTCTCTAATGGTTAACTGATCTTTAGTGTGGTGGATAGAATGTTTGAATTTATTAACATTGTCTTTTTTTCCTTTCACAAAGGTTGAAATTGTGTCATTTAACCAACATGTCATTAGTTGATTGGCGAGATTAATGTCACATGAAGTCCCTTCTTGAGTCATAATTCAACCAAACCTACTTAAAGAACCTATTGAAAATAACCAAAGTATTAGCTCATTAGTGAATTAATTGGTTATTTCAACAACATGATTCGAGGGGTGGAAGGACTAGCAGTGATGCTTCTTAACCTAGTGATTCCTCATTACCAAGTGACATTGAATTCTAACTAACCCTCCCTTTTCACAACAAAGAAAGAGTCCATATCCAAAGCTAAAGTTCAACATAACCTACTCCATAACACCTATTGACGATGATCAAAGCATTGGTTCAATAACATGTCCAATTAATTAGTTTAGTGACATAACCTAAGTGGCAGATGGCCTAGAAACAATAGTTATCAACCTTACATATCCTTACTACCTAGTGACTCTAAATTGTAACTAAATCTCTTTTATCACAGTGAAGCAAGAGTCCATGCCCGAAGCTAAAGTTCAATAAATTCTACCCTACAACACTTATTGAAGATAAACAAAGAATTAGCTCAAGGATGAGTATGAAATATTAGCTTAGCCACATAAACTAGGTGGAAAAAGGCCTAGTAGAAAAACTTCTTAACCAAACAAGGCCATAGTGCCCCATGACCCAAAGTTGTAACCAACCATCCTTTATCACAATGAGGAAAGAGTACATAAGAAACTTAGGTGCTAGATCATTATTAAGTCATCAACATAAATATCTGATAATCCTTATTATGGTTTCCTTGTTTCTGCATATATGTCATTGAGAAAATACCTCCAAACTATTAGGGACTAGTATAGATGGCACTGCTACAAAAATATATCCAATGGTGTATATATATACTACTACATATTTGAGATGCCATATCAATACTGCATTGGATATATATATAAAATATATATATATATATATATATAGATAGATAGATAGATACACACTACTTCCTACCAACAGGCCATGTCCTCGAGGCTAATTTTATTTTCCTCCACTAACCTTATCAAATCATTAATTACAGGATTAATTTCAATGCTTCATGTAGTAAAAAAGCAATTTTTCTTGCAAAAATGTCCTTCAATTTGCAATTGGACCAGCTTGACATAATACCTTGAAAGAATAAGTACATTCATCCTCACCATCCACCAAACGGTGCTCAGATTGATGAACCTACCTCATAACGACATCGAAAAATATATTATCTTCACTGTCTCTTAAGAAAAAAGCATATATTCTCCAATCCCTTTTTCACTCCACAATGGTGATATTGAAGTTGTTTCGATGAAAATCAAAACTATGACCTCACATCATCTACAGTTTTGAACTCTTCTTACTAAAGAAGGTAGTCTCCCTTTCACATAGACTATTTGGCTATCATTTCATGCCTAATCCCAAACTTGGTGCCTATTGTGAGTAGGATGATGACGGTAGGTGCACAAGTGTATTCCTTGTGACTCAGTAATAGAGGAAACTAGTGGAATTAGACACAAATGGACAAGGAGAGAAGTAGTTGAATGACCTAACACTACAAATTGAGAGACATTAGCAGTATTAAAGTGGTGCATTAATAAGATTGAGGATATCGTGGAGAACATGATTATATCCATGGAAATGATAGTTGATGCACATGACTTTCATAGTAGGTTCAGATGAATATTATGGAAGATATGATCTTAGAATGATTTGAGGCCCATATAGGTGAATAGATCACATACTAATTGTTTGATGAGGTGAATTTGTAGCCATAGTATAGGCATGCCAAATAGGAATTTGGATTGAGCACAAATATTGGAAATGTTGACACCCAATATTTGGGATTAGGATAATTTATGTAAATATTCTAAATAGAAAAAAATAAAGGAAGATAAAAGATGAAGAGACATTGAGAGATGAAACCCAATAGTCTCTCTATCCTTGTATATATTCATATTCTCTTTTAATGCAAAACACAATTTGATTCAGAGCTAAAAACCTAGCCTGACATGGTATTAGAGGAACAGGTTCCAATTCAACACTATCCTCTTGTAACTCATATTCATTGACATATTCCCTACCATTATTTCATTCTATATTCTATCCCTTTACGCTCTATATATCTATGTTCTTATTCCAAGCATGTGCCCTATTATATATTCCATGTGAGGTCATTTGAAGTCTTGAGAAGACCATTAAATTGTGCATGGAATTCCTACAAATTGTGGCTGATTCTTTGAATGGTGTGTGCTCTCCTACAACAACATTGATTTGCTGCATGCAAACCCTGCATTGAAATGTGTTGGATTGGTATGCATTAGAATGTGAGTTGTTAAAAACAAACACTGTTATAAAAGAGTCGTGGCATATAAATTGCTTTGTTCATAACCCTTGCTAATCCTAAGTATTATTTAAGTTATAAATAGGATTAAAAGTCATGTATATGGATGGTTGGATGGTTGTTTAAATGTTATGGTGAGTCCTTTTTAATGGTTTTGAACCATGTTGTTTTGTGGATTCAATGCTCTCTGTGTTGAAATGCTACCCCTCTAATCTACATTGATGTCCAGCTGGTTCATTGGTTCATCACCATGTGTTGGTTCATCATTGTGTGTTGTTTGGTATCATAATTTTATTGCATCGGTGCATTGCCTATGGCAGAAACATTGAACAATCCTTCATTGAACATGGTAAAATACCTGGTAAAGAAAAAGGAAAAGCATTTGAATCTTCTCATTATCTTGTGGCACATTGCAACATTGAGTAATTGAAGACTTATTTAATGCTTCACTTGCTTCATGGAAATATGTTTGGTTGTTTGATTCAGGAGTAACATGCCACATGACTTTCTAAGGAGATTTCTTTGAAGAATTCACTGAAAACCAATGGATAGGCTATAAACTCTTAACGTTCTTCTCAATTAATAGCTGACGAATTTGACAATCACCTGCAATGGATTTCAGATTCAAGAGGTACTTAATAAGGACTTGTTGGAGAAGAATAAGTGCATGTTTGATCCTTGGGAAGTATCATCCCTTGTACTTGGTTTTAATTTGGTTGCCTTCTACATTGGGTACTTATTGGTTTGGTCAATCACTATTATATGTCTTGTTTTGATAATTTAAGTGCGAAATGCCTTCCATGTTTATAATAAACAATCCTTGAATGTGGATATATGTAATTTTCTATGAGTCCATCACCTCAAATTTTCTCATCAACTTTCCCCTTTAAATAGGTTAGAATTCTTGTATTCTTGCATTTAGTATAGCCACTAGTCCAATAGGTGCACCCATCATCGTAATGATCACACACATCTCATTGAACTTACACACAACTAAGCATGGGAGCTGAGCCAAAATTTGAATGGTCCTCTCATACCAATGAGAGTCACGAACTATTGTTGGGAAAAATTTCGTTATGAACAAGTATGTGAATTATGGAATAAAGGTCCATACTAAGGTTGAGAACAAAAAATGTGGTCAGTTAAGGCCTTAAGATGGATCCTAAGGCTTTTCTCTAGAAATTTTCAGTGTGGGAGAAGTAGTAAAAATGACACATAAAGTTGATTCCTCCAAATATTTTGCTCTAAATTATGGCTGAAAAATATATTGATCCAACCACAATTATTTATAATTTCATCTTGGATCATATCTAACAACACATGAAAAAAATTTCTTTACCTAGATAATTTAAGTAAAAGGCCTACTCACATTTCTTAGAAGAACATAATATGCCATCCTCAAAATCCTCCACCTTCTCAAGTTAGAAAATAATATTAGTGGAAGGAAAAATTACTTTTAATCCTAACACACCAATAGGATTTTTTCTACTTGTTTTATCAAGAAATATAATTCTATTAATGAAACAAGATGACTATGTAATCAACAAATGTTAATGCTGAAAATAGTTTTGTGAAAATTTTCCATCACCTAAGGAGAACATATAGACGAAGGAGATACTAAAGATGAGGCTCCCATAATAGGTACAACTTAACCTCCACCCATCAGTATCCCATTCTAGTAGTTTGAGTTAATTTGATTATCCCTCTTTAATGCATCCATCTCTACAACACATGAAATCTTTAAGCCTAATATTTTCATATATTGAAAAGGCTTGGTTGATCCAATCCCTCTACTCTAGTACTTCTCACATGGATACATTGTCAATATATTGTGTGTAAACTTAAGATAATTTGTGATCCCATTTTTAGTATCATGAATTAAATATTCCCATCCATTCTCTACTTTATTTTGCATAAACATGAGAAGGAGACATAAAAACGTGAGTTACTAGTGAAGAGACTTCTGAATAGTCCACAACATCATAAGATGATCCATAGAAATATCACTAAAATTCAACCCATATTAAATAGTTATGAATTTAAAAATGCATTATATAGTTTAATATATGTTATTTTCTAAATAAACCATGGTGGATAATAATGTTTGTTAACAAGCCCCAAAATATGTTTTATACTTTTGAATGAGAAACTAATTACACTTTTTTTCTTAATTCACCACAGTTGTTTCTCCATGAATATAACTTATGCTTGATGGGATTGATAATGAAACAACATTGATCATGAAGAGGTACAATAATGGGTCTTCTGTTTCAACGTTCTCAAAAGTAGACTAGTCATCAAAATGGTCAACCCCAAAATTTGAACCAGACTAGAGCCAACAAAACTAGACCAAAAAATTGAATATTAAAAAGATACATAAAACATTCAAAGTTTAGGGAAAATCATGTACATTCATCTGCATCCATACGTTCAACCCCAAAATGTGAGCAAGAGTGCAGCAAAAAAAAATGACCAAAAGGTTATTCAAAAACTACATAAAACATTCAAAGTTTAGGGAAAAGCATTTATATTCATCTTCATCCATGTGAATCCAAATAATTTATACACAAATACATAATGTTTCTCATTTTTATAGTAATTAGGAGTGAATATAACCAAAACAACACCAACTACATACATCTTTGAACCATAATACATCGACAAAGGGGCTCTAAATGAACTCTAGAGTCCAAAAATAAGCATAGTACTAATGAGTAACTATAGCGACATAATTGAGAGTCTAGAATTTAGAATTTATAATCTTGTCATATGGTACTAGTGTCTGGTTTGGTTGCATTGACTGTTGAACCCCTCTGTCATGACCCTAGTGAAAATGTATACCTTCACTCAAGCCATGGAGACACTCATGTCATGACAAAGGAGTTAAACAATCAATTCAACCAACATCAAGGTACATTGGTCTAGTGATATTGATTCAATTCCAATTCCATACCATCATACATCATAGAATCCAATGGACACCTTGCAATCCTACAATCCTGAAATCCTGAAAACTATTTAACCCTGCTAAATTTTGAATCAAATCTAAAATTTGATATTCTCCAAAATGAATGAAGTTGGAACCACTCTGAAACAACCTAAAACAATTAATGTTAATATTAAGATTTTACGTAAAAGTTTACATTATCCTTACCTTTCCTTTTCAAAAAGAAAAGATAAGGAGAATCTCAACTTTTACTTTAACATTAAAAATTAAATATTAACATTAATTACTAGGGTTAGGTTTTGCAGGGCCCTAGGGTTAAGATATTTTTTTTTTCCTTTGTCTTTTTTATTAAAAAAATAATATTTGGTGGTCATTAGCTATGTTCCACTATATTCTTTGAAATTGGTCAGTTTAGTAGAGAACTAGTCACTTTGGTGTTTTAAGGTTATGTTCAATACAAGACCAAGCTTAGCCAATTTGAACCACTAAACTAGATTGGTACAACTCTAAAACCATTGGGACCAGCCAATTCACTAGTTCTAGGCTAGTTCCAATAAGAGTGTTCCATTCTCATCTTCCTCTCAAGTCGTTATGTTGGATCGTTACAAGAACGATGATTTGGAGAGTGCCATAAACTATCAGACTGTTGTGAGCACCTAAGATCATAAGTAGTGAAAACCTCCCAAAACATATTTAGTGAGGACGTGCATGCAAGGAACTATTATACACCTCCCAAGATAGTTAGTGAGGATGTGCTGACCAAAAAGCATCAGAAAAAATTATCCACCCTCAAAAACCCTACACAAAACATTGAAGTGTGGTGCAACAAAAATTTCTTGTAGGCTATTAATGCTACCAACAATCATTCCCTCTCCAATTTCATAAGAATCTCCTACTCAAAGTACCTCCTCCATTATGGTTATAGTAAGTTCTTACAATTTTGTGAGCTACAAGAAATTAAAATTGCCTTGGAATCTCCACCAATATTAGGGAACTCGGCTTATTTGCATGCACTAACCATTTTGGTTTGATTGATCAGTTAACTGGATGATCACTGAGTTTGAGAGAAGTCCCACTACTTAAATGACCTTCCACTAGTTCCTCCAAAATTTGGAACTAGTTTAACTGACAACAACCTGAGATAATTGACCTTTTCTGCTACAAATTAGAAATCACATATGCATAACTGAACTCTAACTCCTCCAACTCAAATTGACTGAGTAAACTGGGTGACACAAGCCATGTCACACTAGTTAACATCATCCAAGTTGTCTGATGATGTGGAAATTCAAAGTTTTTCAATTTAATCAAGGAAAAATCAAATTGAGAATTTCTCGTTGCATTTTTCAACACATAGTTCAATAGAATGTATTACTTTCACTATGAACTTGGCATATTTCACATGTTAAGTTCATAAGGTTTTGGGTTTATGTGGTTCTCTGTGTTTTATATATAAAGAATAGGTGTCCATTTCATGCTATCATAAACAAGACTCCCTATGAAATGTGGTATGGCCACATTCCTTTAGTTAGGCATCTCAGGGTTTTTGGTTCCTCTTGTTACGCCTTCATACCTAAAGAACATAGAAACAAACTCAGTGCAAGGAGTCACAAATGTATCTTCTTTGGGTACTCATACCTCCAAAGCATACCATCTCTATGATGGAGTGAATAAGAGGTTTATAATATCTAGGGATGTGATCTTTTTGAGTCTTCTAAGACTGAAAATGTTGTTGAGTGACAACTTAATCGCTTGGATAGATTCGAACATGCAAAGTGTTTTCAAGATTTTGATAGTGAAATTCCACATCTCCTTCTCTTAGCTCTATACTTTCTATTAAGAGCCTTGAAGAAAACAGGTTGAAGGAAATTTCTTCCCCTGCTTTGTCAGGAAAGATCTAAGAGACTACTAGCAACATGTAGCGAAATCTGGCAAGCAGTGAGGGTACATGCAACATACAAAGCAAGGCTTAATGCAAAGGATTAATGCAAAGAAGTGTATTGACTATATACATATCATAAAACTTCTTCCATCCCACTTAGGATGCCTTACATCATGCCTGGTTAGTCATAAGATCATGTTGGTCACAACCTCCCTAGATTAAATAAAAAAGTGGTAATACTCTTCATATTCTAAGCTATGTAATAAACAAGTGAAAGGGAGTAAGGCAGGTAGAGGAAATACATGGAATGACTTTCAGTGTTTGAAACTGTGAATTTCATGGAATACAAAATGATACGACAATGATAAACAATCCTTTAAGCTACACTAAGAGGTGTATTTCAAAATATGTGCTTCGTTTTCCATACCTACCCTCCAAAGGGTTCTGCATCTGATGGAGTCTTCATGTGGTCTCGGTATTCTATCATACCTTGGGTTCCTTTCTATGCTCATCTTTCTCCTCATATCCTTAAGAGTCATATCACATGTCATCCTTCTTCGTGGCCCCTAAGAGACATACTTGCGTAGTTTCAACGGGCAGTGGTTGTTGTGGGATGAGGCCTTGGGAGAACACATTTACGCAGTTTCAGGATGCAAGGTAAACTGGGTAGTCAACAGCCAAAACTACATAGTTTATGGAGATAATGGGTTCTGACTGAGGGAAGGACATTGGAGGAAACCACTGCACCATTTTGAATGCTAAGAGAGGCTGGGATTTTTGTGCATTGCATAGTTCTAGTAGGCAAGGGAAAATATTAAGGGTTACGGATGTGAGGTGCATAGCTCAAAAAAGTTGGATGAGGCTAGGTTGCTAGGGAAACTCCATAATTTGGCTATGTGTGGGATCAATGGAACTGATGTGAATAGTGATAAAATTTCACTATGATCACACAATTCAACACTTAACGATACAACATAGACTTTCTAGAACATATAACACATACTTCACTTAATGCAACAACCTTTGTGGCACCGTACAACAAGTGCGGCTCAGATGATAGAATTTGGGAGGATAAAGGTGACACTTGTGTAAGAGTGCATGAAATGAGTGCGAAACATGTCTATGTGGTGAGGACAACCCATTATCACAAAGATTTCCCCTTGAAGCAAAACAAACTTCCCTTTGCATGACAAGCGATAACCCCTTTGCATGAACGACTCTTAATTGTTAATTGTCTTAAATAGGTTTCATCTAAAATGGCCATTGTCTTAAATATAAAGTTTTGTCTTAAAATATTTTTGTCTCAAACTGTTTTTGTCTTAAAAATAAAGTTTTTCTTAAAATAATTTTGTCTTAAATTGTTTTTGTCTTAAAATAATTTTGTCTTAAACTGTTTTTGTTTTAAATATAAAGTTTTGTCTTAAAATGTTTTTGCCTCAAACTACTTTTGTCTTAAATATAATGTTTTGTCTCAAAATATTTGTCTTATATAAAAAGTTTTGTCTTGAAATATTTTTGGCTCAAACTCCTTTTGTCTTAAAACATTTTTGTCTCAAATATAAAGTTTTGTCTTAAATTTTTTTTGTCTCAAACTGTTTTTGTCTTAAAGTTCATATTTAAAACAATTCAATTTATATTAAATTTTAATGTAAAATAACTAAAATTAAAAGTAACTTTTTAAGACAAAAGATTTCTTTTGTTTTAAAAAAATGTCTTGAAAGTGCCCTTGGTATAGTAGTGAATGGATACCTTATTGGTTGAATAAATTTATCTGGTGGCTTATAATTCACCACTAGTCTTAGTATCCCTTTCTTTTGCTTTGAGTTCTTATTAACATAAAATCCCTTTCAAGCCCAAGCACTGTTGGATGGCTCAATAAGACCTTCTGTTAAAAGACCTTTTATTTCGTCTTAGCATATTTTGATTTATGAAGGACTCGTTAAGGTTGCAGAAGCCTTCTAGAAAATAAATTTTTGCCAAAGGATCATAGGGAAGATTTACAAAATATTACTCTCTATGACAAGAATCATTTGGGGATTTTGAGGTGCAATCTTTTTCTAATTTTCTCGAGATCTCATTAAGAAACTTTTTTGAGTGTAGTTTTGCATAACAAATTTTGCGTTCCATTTTATCTTGTTCTACCAAAGGTGTTAGAGAGTACAAAGACTTGTTTTTTCTTTCTATCACTGAGGTACCATCAAGTGGGGAAGAAAAGTTAAGATATTATATGTTAAATCTTTAAATAGTATACAAGATATGAACGATAATATCCTAACAATTTTTTTTTTATCGAAAGAAAAATACAATTGCCTATGCTAAAACAATTTATTGAATTTGTAATAATGAAAAAATGTAGAAATACACAGAGATTCCATTGAAAAATGGAAATGGTGGGAACCACTCTTCTCATTATTCAAAATAAATTAAATAAACTACATAAAAAACAAAGAAGTAAATAGCAATAAATAATTAGAGAAAAAATCAACTAATTCACTTGAATCTCAACTGACTATCACACTTAACACATAATGAGATTAAATATCATAACACGTAGCACGCAGTAAAATTAAATATCTCATCATGTACATGAATGAAAATAACGTAGCTTAATGAACAAAAAAACATAGTTTATTATGAACTCAATGGTAAATTCAATAATTGTAGGTTCTCCAATGATCGAAATTTACTACTGAACTGCTCATACACTCTGTTACCAGAAGTGGGATGCTCGCCACCTTTCTTGGAGAAAAATGCATTAGAAACCCGACAATATGGAAAACGCATTACCAACACCGCTCTCATCCTTGTTGGTGTAAAATTAATTTTTTGAGAAACAGATCGTTTCTTATAGGGGTTTTATGACACAAGGTTTATTCATCATCGGTTTCTCCTCTGTTAACTCTTACAAACTACCGTTACCATCTCCCATTAACTCTTGTCCCAAAAACGCATTGAGAAAAATGCAACTAGTTTCATTTTTCAGCTACGCAACTCATACGAACAATTTCCACTGAATAAATTTTCAATGATTGAAGTAATGATTCAGTCTTTTTTTGAATGTCAAGAGTTTAATATCTTTAGTTTTGTTTTGTGTAGATCATGGAATGAAACCTGCAAACCTGTGAAATCTGCAAATCTGTGAAGCTGTAGCAGTGTCAATATGGGTTTTTAATAAGTTTCTGGAATGTTTATCTAATGACAAAAACTCAGTTCGGCGCTATTAGTTATGTTAGATAATTATTGAATGAAATTGGTGATTGTCTAACAGGGGATGTCACAACATAGATGAAAACAAAATAATTTGGTCGCCAAATTTCTCAAGTGAATCAGATGGTCATTTTGTTGAAGATAATGCTTAAAATAAAGCTATGTAATTGCTGACAAATTAGCCCACAAATTTTGTGTTCTGAGTTATCAGAATTAGGACAACAAATTTATAGATGTAGCCAGTTATCATTAGCAAATTATTAGGGACAATAGATTAGTCAGATAATGGATAATGAAATTAGAAATATGTGGGCTATATAATAATGTATTCATTGATCCTATGAAGATATGAGATTCCAATGAGAGTTCAACTCATGGATTGAGAACCAGACTTCTCTTATTTTTGTTCATTAGTTTTGTTTATGTTTTCATATGCATGCTCTTGCTAGATTTAACATGGTAACAGAGCTATAGGTTAAGAGAGTTGATTTATATGTAAAGTGTGTGTTGTTGGCAGGAGGTTTCAAAAGTTTGTGAAAGCCATTCACAAGAGTTTTCATAATTTTGTGAAGCCTATGCAGATTCAAGTTATTGGTGGGAGTGCTCAGCATTTAGCAACAATAGCCAACAATATGAATATTTCTCAGCCACAAATACCAATGTTTAAAGGTGAGAACTTTGGTTTTTGGAACATTAACATGAAAACATTGTTACTCTCACAAGATTTGTGGGATTTCGTAGAGAATGG
The DNA here is from genome assembly GCA_000404065.3 of Pinus taeda. Classification (NCBI taxonomy): domain Eukaryota; kingdom Viridiplantae; phylum Streptophyta; class Pinopsida; order Pinales; family Pinaceae; genus Pinus; species Pinus taeda. The sequence continues at coordinate 79,400 of APFE030310704.1, forward strand.
ATATACAAAACCAGATGCTCACGCACTTGCCCGTTGGACTCGAGACCAAAGAAACCAGCTAAAGGAAAATTGTTAGAAAGATTCAAAGGCTCTCTTCCTAATCTAGCAAGTAGTGCATGATTCTGTTTTTCCGAGACTAGTTGGAGTAACAAAATCAAAGGAGGCATGGGATGCTTTGCAACAAGCATATCAAGGAAGTGATAAAGTAAAAATTGTTAAGTTGCAGTCATTAAGAAGAGAATTTGAAACCTTGTGCATGCAAAACTCTGAATTTATTCAAGGTTTTCTCACTACAGTTATGGGTATAGTGAATGAAATTGGGTCTTATGGAGAAGATTTAAAAGATCAAAACATTGTTGAGAAGATTTTAAGAAGTTTACCTGCAAAATTTGATGGGGTTGTTGTTGCTATTGAGGAGTCTAAAGATCTAACTCAGTTGTCTGTGAATGAGCTAATGGGGTCTCTTCAATCTCATGAGCAAAGAATAAATAGATCTTGTGAAAAATCTATTGAGCAATCTTTTCAAGCAAGAAGAAATATTTTCAAAGACAAAAGTTGTTCCTCTCATGAGGAAAGCTAGAACACTTTTGGAAGAGGAAGAGTAAGAGGACAAACATACAAAGGAGGCAGAGGTCGAGGAAGATTTTTTTTTCATACAACAAAGGAAGAGGTATTGATGACAGTGATGGAGGTAAAAGATTTAATAAATCCCAAATTCAGTGTTTTTATTGTAAAAGATTTGGCCATTATAAAAGAATTTGTTGGAAAAAAAAAAACACGAGTAGTTAATTTTTCTGAATAAAAAGAAGAGGTTGGCACTTTATTCTTGGCTTCTAATTCAACTAATAATGTTTCCAAAGAGGTGTGGCTTATGGATAGTGGTTGCAGCAATCACATGACAAAAAACAAAGATGGCTTTGTAGAGATAGATGAATCTACAAAATCTGATGTACTATTGGGAGATGACAAGCCAGTTGAAGCTAAAGGTAAGGGAACAATTGCTGTGAAGACAAAACAAGGAAAACCAAAGCACATTAATGATGTTTTATATGTTCCTGGTCTAACACATAATTTTTTGAGCATGGGGCAGCTCTTTGAAAATGGATATTTAGTTGTTTTCAAGGAAAAGCAATGCATAATATATGATAAAAAATTATCACAGTAAAATTATTGCTAAGACTAATATGTTGCAAAACAAAATTTTTGCTTTCAATCTCCCTTGTGAAGCAAGTACAACATTAAATGTTCCTTATGATCATAGCTCCTGGCTATGGCACATAAGGTATGGACATTTGAATATGAAAGGCTTGACATTGTTATATAACAAGCAAATGGTCAAAGGGTTACCACTTATTGGATCTACTAATAAAGTCTGTGAAGGGTGTAGTCTTGGTAGGCAACATAGAGATTCATTTCCAGTAGGAAAATCATGGAGAGCAAGTAAACCATTGGAACTAGTGCATGCAGATATATGTGGTCATATGCAAACCTTTTCTCCAACAAAAATAAGTATTTCATTATTTTTGTGGATGATTTTAGTAGAAGAACATGGGTATATTTCATTAAAGAAAAATTTGATGCATTTGTCTTATTTCAACAATTTAAAGCTCTTGTGCAAAAGAAAAGTGGTTACTATCTAAAAACATTACGCACAGATAGAGGGGGAGAATTCACTTCTAATAAGTTTGATTCTTATTGTAAAAGTAATGGAATTCAAAGGAAATTTACAACTATTTATACTCCCCAACAGAATGGCATTACTGAACGTAAGAATAGAACAATTGTTGAGATGGCTAGGAGCATGATGAAAGGTAAAAAAAATTCCAAACATTTTTTGGGCTGAGGCTATAGCTACATATATTTATTTGCTTAATAGATGCCCAACAAGAAGTGTGCAAAATATTACCCCTTATGAAGCATGGTGTGGAAGAAAACCCAATATTTCTCATTTAAGAGTCTTTGGTTGCATTGCCTATGCTCATGTTCCTGCTGAAAGGAGAAGAAAGCTTGATGATAAAAGTTTGAAATGCATTTTTATTGGATATTGTGAGGAAACCAAAGGTTATATATTGTACAATCCAAAAACTGAAAAATTAATGATTAGTCGTGATGTCTTATTTCATGAGAAAGAAGAATGGAAGTGGAATTGTGATGTGCAACAAGACACTCCAAGTATTGTTGTACAAGAAGATGAATCTTTTGTTTCTGCAAATCCATCCAGTAATCAAAATACTTCAGAGGCCACATCCACTCCATCATCTTTTGCTACTTCAAGTCCTCTTTCAAGTCCAAGTCCTCCTCTAAAAAGTACAAAATATTTAAATGAAATTTATGGTTATACTAATTCTGCTTTGATGTGTCTAATTGAAGGAGAACCAAGATGTTTTGAAGATGTAGAAAAAGATTTAGTTTGGTGCAAAGCAATGGACGAAGAGATGGAAGCAATTAAAAATAATGCAACATGGGAGCTTGTGGATCCTCTTACTGAAAAATAAGTCATTGGGGTGAAATGGTTGTATTAAACCAAGTATGCAACTGATGGATCAATACAAAGGCACAAAGCAAGGTTAGTAGCAAAGGGATATGCTCAACAACTAGGTATTGACTACAATGAACCATATGCTCCTGTTGCAAGATATGATATAATCATAACTATTTTGGCATTGGCAGCACAATATAAATGGTTAGTTTATCAATTTGATGTTAAATCAGCCTTTCTAAATGGTGAGTTGAAAGAAAATGTATATGTTCACCAACCCCAAGGATATGAAGAAGCAGAAAATGAATATAGAGTCTACAAACTGAAAAAGGCTCTTTATGGGCCTAAACAAGCTCCAAGAGCATGGTACAATAGAATTGACACTTATTTTTTGAAAAAGGGTTTAATAGAAGTGAAAATGAAAACACATTATATATCAAGTCAAATGGTAATGATATAATAATTGTGTTCTTATATGCGGATGACTTGATATACACATCTTCAAGTGATTTGTTAGTGGAAGAGCTCAGGGAGGCTATGATGACTGAATTTGAAATGACTGATTTGGGTTTGCTCCATTATTTCCTTGGCATAGAAGTGACATAGATGAATGATGGAATTTTTATTTCACAAGAAAAATATGTTTCAAAACTTCTTAAAAAATGGAAAATGGGAAATTGTAAACCCATGAGCACACCCATGAATACAAATGAATTTTTTTTATAGAAGATGGAGCTGAAAAGGTAGATGCTCAATCCTATAGGAGTTTGGTAGGAAGTCTTTTGTATCTTACTACCACTAGGCCTAATATTATGCATGCAATAGGCTTGATTTCCAAATTCATGCAAAGTCGAAGTAAGATTCATTTTGGAGCAGCAAAACGAATTTTGAAGTATGTCTGTGGAACAAGAAATTATGGAATTTGGTATACTTCATCAAGTAATTTTGGGTTGGTTGGTTATACAGATGGTGACTGGGCTGGACCTTTTGATGATAGAAAAAGAACATCAGGTTATGTATTCAACCTTGGATTAGGTGCAGTATTATGGTCTTAAAAGAAGCAACCAACTATTTCATTGTCCTCTACAGAGGCAGAGTATATTGCAGTAGCAACAACAACATGTGAAGCAATTTGGTTGAAGAAAGTATTCATAGATCTAAAACAAGAACCAAAATATGCCACAACTACTATGATAACTTGTCTACCATTGCCATAACTAAAAATCCAGTGTTTCATAATCGCACCAAACACATTGATATCAAATATCTTTTCATAAGGGACTATTTGGCAAAAGGAGAAATTCAAATAAAATTTTGTACAACAAATGAACAGCTTGCAGATATATTTACCAAAGTAATACCTAAAGGGAAGTTCGAATACTTAATGGATATGCTTGGAATCACCTCATTAAGCATTAAGGAGGAGTGTTGAAGATAATGCTTAAAATAAAGCTATGTAATTGATGACAAATTAGCCAACAAATTTTGTGTTCTGAGTTATCAGAATTAGGACAACAAATTTATAGATGTAGTCAGTTATCATTCAGCAAATTATTAGGGACAGCAGATTAGTCAGATAATGGATAATGGAATTAGAAATATGTGGGCTATATAATAATGTATTCATCGATCGTATGAAGATATGAGATTCCAATGAGAGTTCAGCTCATGGATTGAGAATAGATTTCTCTTATTTTTGTTCATTAGTTTTGTTTATGTCTTCATATGCATGCTCTTGCTAGATTTAACACATTTTATAATTGAGATTTTTACTTGTTATGATTATAACCAGCAACCAACAACCCTTAGTACAAGTTGATCATATAGCTTTCCCCGTCCGACCACCTAAATGCACAAATCTATGGTTCCCAACCAAGAAAAATCACTGCTCAACATATACTTAAAAGGGAAGATGTCCGGCCACCTAAATGCACAAATCTACGGTTCTCAACAGAGAACAATCATTGCTCAACATATACTTAAAAGCGAAGATGACATCTTTATGTATTTAGTTCCTTTCATTAAATTGTTAACTTCTTGATGTTTTATTTTGTTGCATGATAAACCCAATAATGCATTAATACTATTGAATTTTGGTCAACATAATAAAATTGTTTGGAAGAAGGCTAGGTTTGAATAGCATAATAAAACTGCTAGGAAGAAGGTTAGGTTTGAAATACTTGGTATTCTAGTTAGCATAATAAAACTACTAAGAACAAGCATAGGTTCATTTACTTGGTATTCTAGTAAATGAACTTTTAAACTAAGTCTTTTTCTCTCTCTTCATACTTGGTATTTGTTGACACCTAATCATCAAAATTGGGTGAATATAATGTAAATAAATAAATAAGTAATATGAACAGTCATCGGGAGATGAAGTGAACAGTCTCTCCCTCATGTATATAATGAAGAACTACTTGAAGGAATAAGATATATGGATCAATTTTGGTTGAGGAGTTACTTCCTGGTATGACATGGTATCAAGGCCAGCTCCCAAAATAGGTGTAAGTCCCTTGTAGCTACTGCTCTATGTCCACTGCCCCTGTGCACTCTGTCTGCCATAATTAACTCTGAATTCTCTGACCTAACAGCCTTAGACCTGAAAATATTCTGAATCGATGAGTTGAATGCCCTTGAGGCTATGCTGCTGCGTTGAATGGTCCAAGTAGCTATGCAGAGGAGCAGTGAAACACTGCTAGTGTGTGAATCGACTCCATGACCATGTTCACTGGGTGAATGGTGCTTGAATCAAAGCCTTTATCTGCATGAGGTATCCCGAAAACAAATAAAAATAAAAATAAATAAATAAATTCTGAAGATTTAGAGATCAACTAGATGAGATGCAATCATGGTATTTACGTTGGTATGGCTATGCGTTGAAGTTTCTTTGGCAATCTGTTTAAGTTTTTGGCTATGCGTTGAAGTTTTTTGGCCATATGCTGGTATACAAGTGTGGTGTTCACCGGTTTATGAAGGGAAAATGTTGAAGTTAATACCATATGTTGAATGCTATTTTACCATTGTATTAATGTTGTTTTAATATTGTATTAACGCAGTTGTATTAAGGTTGTTTGGTAATGTATTAATGCAATTGTAATAAGGTTGTTCTTGGCATATAGCGTTGGTAACGTTGAATGTTGTTCATGGCATGTTAATATGTTAAATGCCTATGTGAGTTGATGTGCATGTGAGTTGAGCCATGCATTGAATAAACATGGCATGCATGGAATCATTTTTGGTATGCTGACATTCCTGCTGCATGGTATAAAGATTGAAGTTTTTGGCATTATATTGAGCCATTTTTGTACACTGTTCATGACATTGTATTGAGTCGCTTTTGGTACGCTGACTGCATGGTATTTCATAAGTATTTCAGACATGTGTTGAGATTAGATTGGTGAAGACCAAATTCCGATAGCTCTGTTGCTTTTTCCATGTAAAACAATTCAAGAACGCTGCGTTGAACTGTTTTGAAGAACGTTGCTCTGGTATCAGACAAAGAGAATTGGCAGATTATGAAGCAATTTTTTCCATACTTTGGCGCTGATTACTATTTGTTATAACTTGCAAAAAAAAAATGATGAGGAAGAGATTTGAAATTTTTTTGAGAGTGCATAGCTGATCTGAATATTTCTTTGGAAAATGTTTTATATTTTCATTAAAGACAAAGATAGTACAAGGCCCTATATGGAGAGAATGCCCTTTTGAATTGTAATTTTTAAAAAATTACCACTAGAAGTATTTTTTATCAGTAAAAGTACTTTTTACAGTATGAATTCAATCATATCTATTGTGGGAATAGTTCTCACTGGCAAAGAGAACTATCCTGAGTGGTCCCGGATGATAAAACACACGCTCATTTTCAATGGTTTGTGGAAAGGAGTGTGTGTTGGAGACAGAGACACAGAGCCAGAATAGCTTACATTAGACAAAGAGCTCGTCATTTGGGAAAACAAGAATAGAAAAGCTTATGCATTAATTGCGGCATCTGTAAATTAAAAGGTGAGTCTCCATATTTTTCCATTTTCAACTGCCTTTGAAGCCTTACAATAGTTGACAGAACTCTATGACTAACATTCTGCACTTGAAGTTGTTCAACTCATGATTAAACTCTTCACTGTTGAACTGCAAAATAATGATCATCTTGCTCTTGCATCTGAAGTAAAGTCTATAATGCATGATATCAAATCCACTAAGGTTGAATTGGACATTCCTCTTATCGTTTTTCTCAAGGCACTTTATCCTACTTACTCCAATTATCTTGAGTCATTGCAAGCAAATAGTAATCTCAAAGATATCACCTTTGACTCTCTTGTGAAAAAGTTTGTTAAAAGAGAAGGCTTTTGGAAAGAAGACAACCCATGAATCTTCTGAAGAGGCTGTGTGCCTTGCTCATAAAGAAAAGAATCTTGCTAAAGATTCTTCCAGAGGAAGAGGTGGTCGAAGAGGAAGAGAAACATATTTTATATGCAGGGTGGCAGACACTCTCAAGGAGAATAGGCAGATTTTCACTGCATACGCTATAAAAGAAATGGATCGCATGATGCCTCTACATGCAAGTTACCATGGGACAAAATCGAGCAGCAAAGAAACCAATAGAAAGGTAAAATTGATGGTACAGACAAAGGTAAAGCACATAAATCTGCTCACATGTTGTGGCACAATGTAATATTGGAGTAAATGATGATTTATTTAATGCTTCACTTGCTTCTTGGAAAAATGATTGATTTCTTGACTCAGGAGCAACTTGCCACATGACTCATAGAAAAGATTTTTTTGAAGAATTTACTAACAATGTTGATGGAGCAGTATACTTTGCAGACCAATCAAAAATCAAGCAATCAGGGCTTGGCACAATCAGGCTTAAATTGCCTGGTCTTCCAGTTCTTCTGCACCATGTTCTATATCTCCCACAGCTCAATAGAAACTTGTTGTCTTTGGTCCACATCCACCAGCAAGGTCACTCCATTCATATGTTTGATGGAAATCTTGAGGTAAGAAAAGCATCTGACCACTCACTTGTCATGAGGGGAATAGAAGAAGAAAGGCTTCTCAAGCTGCAAGGAACCTCTGCTCGTGCAGAACATTTCTCATACAATTCTCACCATGAAGAAGGTACTCTTCCATCAAGTTTATTATGGCATGCTAGATTTGGACATTTGAACTATGGTAGCCTCTGCTTGTTGAAGAAAAATGGTGTTGCTGGTTTTCCTACAATTCCTAGGAAACTTAAGCAATGTGATGCTTGCATTCTAGGAAAGCATAACAAACAGTCTTTTCATGATTCACATTCAAGAGCACATAGGAAGCTTGAACTTATTCATTCAGATTTATGTGGTCCAATGCCTGTTTCTTCTGCAAATGGAAATAAATATATCATGACATTATTGATGACTACACCAGAATGTGTTGGGTTTATTTATTGAAGAACAAATCTGATGCTTTCCTAACATTCAAGAATTTTCATAAATGGATTGAAAATGATGCACAATCTCATATTGGGTCTATTCGCACTGATAATGGAAAAGAATATACATCAAATGAATTTGAACAATATCTTCGCCAACATGGGATTAAACATCAAACAACTGTACCTTATAATCCCCAACAGAATGGTGTAGCTGAAAGAATGAACAGAACAATTTTGAATATGGTACGATCCATGCTTTTTTTCAAAAATGTAAAGATAATGTTTTGGGCTGATGCTTTTCTATGTGCTGCATATATAAAGAATAGATGTCCATCTAGTGCTATAAGAAACAAGACTCCTTATGAATTGTGGTATGGACATGTTCCTTCGGTAAAACATCTCAGGATTTCTGGTTCCACCTGTTATGCTTTGATACCAAAGGTACATAGAACCAAACTTGGTGCTAGAAGTCGTAAGTGTATTTTCTTGGGGTATTCAAATACCTCCAAAGCATACCGCCTCTATGATGAAGAAAATAAAAAGTTTGTTATATCTAGAGATGTAATTTTTCTTGAATATCCAAATCTGACAATGTTGTTGAGCGGCAACTTGATCGCTTGGATAGATTCGCAAAAATGAAATCATTTCAAGAATTTGAAAATCAGATTCCACATCTTGAAGGGGGGATTCCTATACTAGATCAACATGTGGAATCTTCTTATGAAGAACACTCTCCCCCGCATGAAACTCCAACAACAGATGATGCTTTAAGTGACGTGATTGATAGAATTGGGAGACTCAATCTTGATTCAGTCCCAACTCAATCAACGGAGCAGCCTGGACCATCTGAGAAAGGTCCCCCAAAGTGGCTAACAAAGACGCTTGAAAGTGTTCATCCTGATGAAGTTGGAGAGACAGGAACTAGAAATTCAAACCGGCAAAATGGAGGTGATGTAGATGACTCTAATTCACCTGTTGATATGGATGTTTCTTATGATTGTGAATTGAAATTGTATACAGATTTTGAACCAACTTCCTTCAAAGAAACAACTTCTCATGATGAATGGAAAGAAGCGATGCAAAAGGAGTATGATGCCCTCTGATTGTGAATTGAACTTGTCTACAAATTTTGAACCAACTTCCTTCAAAGAAACTACTTCTCATGATGAATGGAAAGAAGTGATTCAAAAGGAGTATGATGCCCTCAGATTGTGAATTGAACTTGTCTATAGATTTTTGAACCAACTTCCTTCAAAGAAACTACTTCTCATAATGAATGGAAAGAAGTGATGCAAAAGGAGTATGATGCCATTATAAAGAATGGCACTTGGAAGCTGGTTGATCCTCCATTATGAACCAAACCAATTGGGTACAAGTGGGTCTACAAGAACAAGTATAAAGCTGATGGCTTACTTCAGAAGCACAAAGTTAGGCTTGTGGCAAAAGGTTTTGCACAGAAGAAAGGGGTCTATTACGAGGAGACTTTGCCCCCACAGCAAAATGGGCCACCATCCGGACACTCTTTGCACTAGCAGCTCAGAACGGTTGGAAAGTCCATCAAATGGATGTAAAAACTGCCTTCTTGATGGAGATCTAAAAGAAAATGTTTTTATGTCCCAGCCTGAAGGATTTGCTGTGAAAGGACATGAACATAAAGTATGCAAACTTGTGAAGTCCTTGTATAGCCTCAAACAAGCACCACGAGCCTGGTATGAAAAGCTAACTGAGCATCTTCTGAAACTCAACTTCAATCATTTTGATCTTGATGATGCAACTTTATTTGTCAAGAAATTTGGCAAAATAGTTGTATATCTTGTGGTATATGTAGATGATCTTTTAATGACAGGGAACAATGAAAGCTATATTGCATCCATAAAGAAAGAATTAGGAAAAACCTTTGAAATGACTGATTTGGGCTATGTTCATTACTATCTTGGCATTGAAGTAACCCAACATCCAAAATCCATATTTCTTTCTCAAAAGAAATACATTGGAGATTTGTTAAACAAATTTGGCATGAAAGAGTGCAATCCTCTTTCTACTCCAATGGAA
>APFE030310713.1:0-16624 GCA_000404065.3 Pinus taeda
TATATCCTTGCACACACGCGCGCACACTATATATATATATATATATATATAGATATATTCGATCAACATAGGACATAACCATTAATAAAGAAAAACCCCATGGATATATGTACATGTCACACTGGTAACTCAGTAGTTATATTACCTTAGTTGACTTTATCATGGAATAAATAAACGAAAGTTGTTAGTTACACAATAATTAATACATTCATCAAGGGCAAAATTCTTATGTCTGGTGGTATGACTATTGTATTTGTAAAAATTCTTTTATGTAGCAATTATAAGTGATTGGGTATGTTACATGAGGGTTTAATGACTTAGAAAATGAGTGAATAAAATCATAGTTCTTAGTGTTGTAATCCTACTTTTAGGTTTTGTGATGTTTAAAAGGTTCATCATGTGTAGGTTCATACCCAAACAGAATTAGAATCATACAAATTGGAAAATTTTGGCAAGGTTAACAAATTATTTTATCGCAAATAAAATTATTAATACGCTTATATTTTAGACAACACAAAATGGTGAATTATCTTTACATCGAGCTTGCAAATGTGTAAAATATACATAGGTTGTTAAGAGATTTACATTCAAGTTCTTAATTAGATGTAGTTACCATTAAGTATGTGTTACAATAATGAGGGTGGTATGAATTATATAGTGAGTGTTTGAATGACCAATATCCAATGAGCTCAAATTATAAACATATATTCAACCCCAACATTATAACCAGATCAAGTGCAAAAAAAAACACTCTCAACTAAGAGGTCATAAATAGTTAGAGAGATAAAACATAGAAACATAAAGAAAGAAATATGGCCTCATTTCCGTAAGTTCACTTGATGTCTATTCCTTGCTCTTGAAAACTATCATAAAGTAACATATTTACAACTAACTACACTGGTAAGTTTTTTACCCCATTATAATTTACACATAACCCATCAACCCATCACTAATTGTTTTGGTTTTTATGTTTTGGTTTTACCCCATTATAATTTACACATAACCCATCATCTGATGACTTAATCTTCGCGACGTCAATGTCTTTGTCATCTTTGAGTTGAGGATAGCTTTCTGCCAAAGTGGTCGTCACTTCCTTCACTAATTTTGGAGAAAGCGCGTCAAGTTCGTGCAACTTCTCTATGTCACAAACCAGTGATTCTGTGAGACTCTCGTTCAAATATTCGTGAACCACCACGCGCAGAAGGGTGACGTGCTGCGAGTCAGGAGCCATGGTGTATTCGGGCACGATCCACCCGAACCTTCTGAGGTGGTCAGAAATCTCATACTCATCGTACCTGTTACTGCCATTGAGCAAAAACGCGACTAGAGGGACGCCAACCTCTTTCGACAATATGTTGAACCTCTTGGTGTCCTCTAGGCTTCTTCTGCCATGGTGCCCTTATCGCTCCTCCAACACTCAGATTTAGGGTTTAATAATGATGAAATCAAAATAACGCAGAGTGAGCGGATGGGTGGGCAAATTCAAATTTAAAATGGGGAAATTTAAAATTCAAATAGTGTACGGTTTGTTGGATTGAAAAAGATCAGCAATGAAGTACTTAATGAGATAATATACTAGATAAGTTGAAAACACAAGCTTGGTTTGTTGGATTGAAAAAGATCACCAGTGAAGTACTTAATGAGATTATGAACTCGATACGGTGAAAAGACACGCTCGAGAGTTGGGTGGGTCTATTGCAGATTCCTCTGAGTCCCTCTGGCTTTCACCTGCTCGGAAATATGAGGCGATCGGAAACGAATGCTCATGAAGCAACACGCAGGGTCATGGTAGCCAAAAGGTATGGCAACCAATAAATTCCATTCATTGATGGTCCAATAGCATAGGATTTATTGGTTGCCCGGAAAGGTGAATCTTCAAATCCAAATCCAGATAAGGGTTGCCGGGATCCATGGAGTAACGAGGTAAATGTCTAAGGCTCTCGGTGAGGAATTGGAGGTCTCTCGTCCCGGGGCCACCAATGCACCAAAAAGGTGGGAAATAATGAAAGTGGGATTGATCTCTTTCTTCACGCCGTAGCGACTTCGTCCAATCGACCGTGAACTTATCTTATTGGAAGATTCGACCTCTCGCTCAGGAAGAGAAAGAATGGGGGTCACTCAACTCCTATATGACTTAACCATGAACAAAATCCGAACGGACAAATTGTGAAGGGAGAAAATCCTATCGTACCTACCTGGCAAACCAGGACGCGACCAAGCGAATCAGGGGAGCGGATCACTCGCATAAATGGCTAAGACTTCGCATCCGCATATCCAGCGGGGTAGCTCGATACAGGTGAAAATAACTGGCATATTCGACGGTGATTAGTCACAGATTCGATCGCCCGCATAAACAACAGAGATAACTTGCTCATCAGCGTAATGGTCTGCAGATCTGGCTGCGATAACCCGCTTAAAAACTGATAATTCGCATATTCGATGCTGATAAGCGGCAGATCGGCTGATAATTCGCATATCCGATGATAATTAGCGTATCAGAATATAAGTGGCGTACCCAAGCAAGATAATTCGCGTAACTAATGTGAGAACTCGCATAACGAGAATTAATCTGCATATTCCGTGGCGATTACTAGTATGTCCGGCTGAAATACACGCATAAACGGTAAAGACATGTCGGATATCAGTGTAATGATCAGCATATCATACAGTGATAACCGCGTATCACTGAATAACGCGACTATCTGGTGGGGATAACTGGCATATCAGCTTAGTGATGCGAATATAACCGCGTATCGAACGATTACTGGTGATAATTCAGATTACACACGATAATTCGCATAACCACTGGTGATAAGCACTCGAATATTGTGTGGGATCAGGTGATAATTCGCGTCAATAGTGATAATGGCATACCTATTGACGATAACCGCATATCCAAGGCGGTTAACTCGCGGCGGTAATTGCATATTGTGAGATGATAATACCCGTATACAACTGAATTTAATGGCATAAGCTAGAACTGGTTTATGCCGCGAAATATATCAAGTTCTGCCCGACAAAGAAAAATGGCGATGCAGGTCGAAAGGTAGTAGCTCCTTCAGTTTGGGTTGAACGCGACATGCCAGTTGATTCAGAGTATGAGATTCTAATAAATTTGGAGGCGTGTATACCAGGGACGACGTCATTATGCAGAAAGGAAAGGCGAAACGGATTTTGTCAAGGTTTCAGTTAACACAGCCTCCATTCACTCTGATGTGCCTTGGAATCTTTGTGGGTAGGGTTTGTAGGTATATCCTTAAAAACTGGTGTCTCTAACCTACAATTTACCTCTTCGGAATCGACAAGTTGAGCCATGGATAGGCCACCTTTCATTGTACCTCACACTGACATATGGAAGAAAGAACGGCTTACTGTCGATCCAGAGGCAAATTATTTTCCTGTTGCAGCAACCAAATCTACTAGAAGGTTTTTAATATATTGTTCGGCTTTAGCGGTTTTCTCTCATTATGTGATGAGACCGCCATTTTGAAACCGGGTTTGATAAACATTTTCTCTGATAAAAGATCTGGTTTCCACAGTTATCTATTACACCGTTCTCATTTATGAAATTTCTACCAATTTTCCCTCTAATGTGACTTGGCCTCTTGCATAAGGTAATGGAGTTTCCAAGGCAATTTTGGCCTCTTGTAGAAGGTAATGGAGTTTCCAAGACAGTTTTAGAATTGATGTGACTTGGCCTCTTTCTTGTAGAAGGTAATGGAGTTTCGAAGGCGGGTTTAGAAATAATTTTACATCGACTTGTGGAAATGGGCTTCATCGTCTACTATCCTGTCGAAATTAAAGTATTGTTAGTTTCATCTGATTATATTAATATGTGATTTCTAAAACTTAATGCGAGGCAGAAATGTATAATTATTTAAATATAAAACATTGTTTATAATTATTTTATTATAAAAATATATAAAATATGAAACTTAAAATAATTTTATATTGGTAAAATCAAATAATTAAAATGTATGGGTAAAAATTGAAACTAAAAAAACTAAAAATCACCACATAAATTTTGTGCATCTTTTTAAAATGTTATAAAATGCTCAGGGTTTAGTGTCTAGGGTTTATGCTTTAGGTCTTCAATTTTTCTAAAATGATTAGGGTTTAGAGTTTAGAGTTTAGTGTTTATAAGACTTTATTAAATTATTTAAATAAAAACTTAAAAAAAGTTACAAAACTCTTGTTAAAATGTTATGAAATTCTTAGGGTTTAGGGTTTAAAATGAGTTAGTAAATGATTTTAATAAACACTTAAATAAAAGTTACAAAACCATATTTAAAATGTTGTAGAATGGTTAGGGTTTATGATTTATGGTTTATAAAACATTAGAAAATCATTTTAATAAACACTTAAATAAAAATTACAAAACCATTTTAAAAATGTTATAAAATTCTTAGGGTTTATGATATAGGGTTTATGGTTCAAGGTTTAGGGCATATTAATTACGGTTTATAATACTTTAGTAAATTCTTTTAATAAACACTTTAATAAAAGTTACAAACAAATTTTAACATGTTATAAAATACCTAGGGTTTATGGTTTTACGGTTTAGGGTTTATAACACTTTAGTAAATGGTTTTAATAAACACATAGATAAAGATTAGAAAACACTCTTTAAAATGTTATAAAATACATAGGGTTTGGGGTTTAGGTTTTAGAATATAGGGTTTAGGGTTTAGCTTTTAGGGTTTAGGTTTTATAAAATTTTATTAAATTCTTTTAATAAACACTTACATAAAAGTTACAAAACACTTTTGAAAAGGTTATAAAATGGTTAATGTTTGGGGTTTAGTGTTGTGGGTTTGAAGTTTGGGGTTAAGAATTTAGGGTTTAGGGTTTAGAGGTTTATAACACATTAGTAAATGCTTTTAATAAACACTTAAATAAAATTTCCAAACCGCTTGTTAAAGTGTTATAAAATACTTAGGGTTTAGGGTTTAAAATACATTAGTAAATGCTTTAGATAAACACTTAAAAAATGTCACAAAACGTTTTTGAAAATGTTATAAAATGTGTACCTTTTAGGGTGAGGTTTTAGGGTTTTGGGTTTGGGATTTATACCACTTTAGTTAATTCTTTTAAAAGGAACTTTAAAAAAAGTTACAAAACACTTGTTAAAATGTTATAGAATACTTATGGTTTGGGGTTTAGGGTTTATAACACTCTGTAAATTCTTTTAATAAACAATTAAAAAAAGTAGCGGAACGCTTGTTAAAATGTTATAAAATATTGAGGGATTAGATTGTAGACTTAAGTGTTGATAACATTTTAGTAAATGCTTTTAATAAAAACATAAAAAAAGTTATAAATATTGATATAATGTCATTAAATGCTTAGGGTTTAGGGTATAAAATGTTATAAAATGCATAGGGTTTAGGGTTTGTAAGACTTTAGTAAATTCTTTTAATAAACACTTAAAAAAAGTTACAAAATTCTCTTTAAAATGTTATAAAACTCTTAGTGTTTAGGGCTTAGGATTTATAACACTTCAATAAATGCCTTTAATAAACACTTAAAAAAAGTTACAAAACACTTTTTAGATTGTTATGAAATGCTTAGTCTTTAGGGTTTAGTGTATAGAGTATAGGGTTTGGGGTTTAGGGACAATTTAGTTAATGCTTTCAATAAAACTTTAATAAAAGTAACAAAATGCTTGTTAAAATCTTATATAATCCTTAGGTTTTAGGGTTTACAACACTTTAGTAAATGGTTTTAATAAAACCTTTAAAAAGTTACAAAAGGCTTATTAAAATGTTATAAAATGCTTAGGTTTTATTGTTTAGGGTTTAGGGTTTTAAAAAGCTACAAAATACATGTTAAAATGTAATAAAATACTTACGGTTTAGGGTTTATAAATCTTTAGTAAATTCTTTTAATAAACACTAAAACAAAAGTTACAAAATGCTTGTGGGTTTAAAATGTTATAAAATTCATACGGTTTAGGGTTTGGGGTGTGGAGTTTAGGGTTTAGTGTTTATGGTTTATAATGCTTTAATACAAATTTTTGATAAAAACTTAAATAAATGTTGTAAAATGGTTAGGGTTTAGAGCTTAGGGTTTAGGGATTAGAGATTAGGGCTTAGGGTTTATAAAAACTTAGTAAATGGTTTTAATAATCACTTGAATAAAAGTTACAGAACGCTTTTGAAAATGTTATAAAATCCGTAGGTTTTAGCATTTAGGGTTTAGGTTTTATAACACTTTAGTAAATTCTTTTAATAAACACTTAAGTAAAAGTTACAAAACACTTTATAAAATGCTATAAAATTCTTAGGGTTTAGGGTTTGGGGTTTAAGGTTTAGGGCTTAGGGTTTAGAGTTTATAACACTTTAGTGGATTCTTTTAATAAACACTTAAATAAAAGTTATAAAACACTTCTCAAAATGTTTTTAAAATTCCTAGGGTGTATGGTTTGGTGTTTTGGGTTTAGGGTTGATGGTTTAGGATTTAGAGTTTAGGGTTTATAACACTTAAGTCTTTCAATATACACTTAAAAATTTACAAAACACTTTTTAAAATATTATATAATACTTAGGGATTAGGTTTTATGGTTTAGCATTGAGGTTTTGGGGTTTAGGGTTTAGGGTTTAGGGTTTAAGGTTCACAATTTAGGGTTTAGGGTATAGGGTTTAGTGTTTGGGGTTTAGGGTTTAGTGTTTATTTTTTATGGTTTATAACCATTAATTAAATGGTTCTAATAAAAACTTAAATAAAAGTTATAAAATTTTGAGGGTTTAGGGTTTAAAAAGTTATAAAATGCTTACCGTTTAGAGTTTAGGGCTGATGGTTTATAACACTTGAGTAAATTGTTTTAATAAACACTTTAAAAAAAAGAAACAAAACTCTTGTTAAAATGTTATAAAATACTTAGGGTTTATGGTTTAGGGAAAGTTAAGTAAATGATTTTAATCAACATATTAGAAAAAGTTACAAAATCCTCACTAAAATGTTATAAAATTATTAGGGTTTAGGGTTTAGATTTTATAACACTTGAGTAAATGGTTTTAATAAAAACTTAAAACAATATTATAAAACACTTATTGAAATATTATGGAATACTTAGGGTTTAGGGTTAAGGGTTTAAAATGCTACAAAATTCTTAGGGTTTAGGGTTTAGGGTTTTAAAAAGTTGCAAATTGTTTGTTAAATGTAATAAAATGCTTAGGGTTTAAAACACTTTAGTAAATTCTTTTAGAAAACACTTCAAAAAAAGTTACAAAATGGTTATTAAAATGCTACAAAATGCTTAGGGTTTAGGGTTTAGTGTTGGGGGTTTAAAATGTTATAAAATTCATAGGTTTTATGGTTTGGGGTGTGGGGTTTAGGGTTTATTGTTTATAATTATTTAATAAATTCTTTTATCAAACGCTTAAATAAAAGTTAAGAAATAGTTTTTAAAATGTTATAAAATGCTTCTGGTTTGTTGTTTATGGTTTATGGTTTAGGGTTTGGGGTTTACGGTTTAGGGTGTAGGGTTTATAACACTTTAATACATGGTCTTAGTATACTTAAATAAAATTAAAAATAAAATAAAATGTTATCAAATCCTTAGGTTTAAGGGTTTGGGTTTAGGGTTTAGGGTTTACAGCACTTTAGAAAATGATTTTAAGAAACTCTTAAGTAAAAGTTACAAAATTTTTTGTAAGATGCTATAAATCTCTTAGGATTTAGATTTTAGGGTTTAGGTTTTGGGATTTAGGGTTTATAAGACCTTTGTAAATGCTTTTAGGGTTTAGGGTTTATAAGACCTTAGTAAATTCTTTTAAGGTTTAGGGTTTAGGCTTTAAGAATTAGCCTATACAGCTCAATATTTTGGAATCAGGGTTTAGCATTGATAACAATTAGCTAAATTCTTTCAATAAAATTTAAATAAAAGTTGGAGAATGATTTTTAAAATGTTATAAAAATTTAATTTTTAGGGTTTACGGTTTGGGGTTTGTGGATTGGGATTTAGGGTTTAGTGTTTAGTTTTTCTAAGGCTTTGGAAAATGGTTTTAATAAAGAAATAAATAAAATTTACAAAACTCTTTTTAAAATGTCATAGAATGCTTAGGGTTTAGGGTTTACAGTTTAAGGTTTATAACACTTTAGTAAATGCTTTTAATAAACACTTAAATAAAAGTTTCAAAACACTTTTTAAAACGATATAAAATCCTTACTGTTTAGGGTTTAGTGTATAGGGTTTATGGTTTATAACACTCTAGTAAATTCTTTTAATAAAAACTTAAATAAAAGTTACATAACACTCTTTAAAATGTTATAAAATGGTCAGGTTTTAGGGTTTGGGGTTCTAGGTTTTAGGGTTTTACGTTTAGGGTTTAAGGTTTATAACACTTTAGTAAATTATTTTAGTAAACACTTAAATAAATGTTACAATACATCTTTTTAAAATGTTATAAAATTGTTAGGGTTTAGGGTTTAAGGTTTCGGATTTAGTGTTTATGGTTTAGGATTTAGGGTTTAGGGTTTAGGGTTTAGGGTTTAGCATTTAAGGTTTAAGTTTTATAACACTTCACTAAACTTCGGTATAGGGTTTATTTTATAATGTTTATGGTTTAGGGTTTAGCATTTAAGGTTTAGGTTTTATAACACTTTACTAAATTTGTTTAATAAACACTTAAATAAAAGTTAAAAAACACTTTTCAAAATGCTATAAAATGATTAGTGTTCAATGTTTACGGTTTAGGGTTCATAACATTTTAGTAAATTCTTATGGTTTAGGGATTGGAACTTATGGCTTTGGATTTAGGGTTTAGAGCTTATAAAATTTTATTAAATGCTTTTAATAAATAATTAAAAAAAGGTTATAAAACACTTGATAAAATGTTATAACTTCTTAGGTTTTAGTGTTTGGGGACGATTTAGTAAATACTTTTAATAAACACTTTAAAAAAGTTACCAAACGCTTGTTAAAATGTTATAGAATTCTTAGGGCTTAGGGTTTACAACCCTTTTGTAAATGGTTTTAATAAACACTTAAAAAGAGTTACAAAAGGCTTATTAAAATGTTATAAAATGCTTACGTTTAGGGTTTAAAATGTTATAAAAGTCTTAGTCTATAATTTTTAAGGTTTTAAAAAGTTACAAAGCACTTGTTAAAATGTAATAAAAATTTTATGGTTTAGGGTTTATAACGCATTAGTAAATTATTTTGATAAACACTTAACAAAAAGTTACAAAATGCTTCTAGGTTTAAAATGCTATAAAATTCTTAGGGTTTAAGATTTACGATTTAGGATTTTGGGGTGTGGAGTTTAGGGTTTATGGTCGATGGTTTCTAATGCTTTAAGAAATTCTTTTAATAAATGCTTAAATAAAAGTTACAAAATAGTTTTTAAATTGTTGTAAAATGGTTAGGGTTTAGGGTTTATGGTTTAGTGTTTAGGGTTTGGGGTTTACGGTTTACGGTTTATGGTTTAGGGTTTATAAAAATTTCGTAAATGGTTTTAATAAACACATAAATAAAATTTACAAAACACTTTTTAAAATTTTATAAAATCATTATGTTTTAGGGTTTCATGTTTAGAGTTTTGGGTTTATAACATTTTAGTAATTTCTTTTAAGAAACACTTAAGTAAAAGTTACAAAACACTTCATAAAATTTTATAAAATGATTATGGTTTACACTTTATGGTTTAGGGTTTGGAATTTAGGGTTTATGGTTTAGTGTTTACGTTCTATAACATTTTAGTAAATGCTTTTAATAAACACTTCAATAAAAGCTACAAAACACCTTTTAAAATGTTTTTTAAATTCTTAGGGTTTATGATTTAGGGTTTTTGGTATAGGGTTTAGGTTTTTATAAAACTTTAGTAATTTATTTTAATAAACATTTAAAAAAAAGTTACAAAACACTTTGTAAAATGTCATAAAATGCTTCCAGATTAGGGTTTAGGGTTTAGCGGTTAGGTTTTTAGGTTTAGGGTTTAGGTTTTAGGGTTTAAAGTTTAGGGTTTATGGTTTAGGGTTTATAACACTTTAGTAAATTATTTTAATAAACACTAACATAAAAGTTATGAAACACTTTTTAAAAGGCTATAAAATGCTTAAGGTTTGGGGTTTGGGGTTTAGGGTTTAGATTTTAGGGTTTATAACACTTAGGTAGATTCTTTTAATAAACACTTAATTAAAAGTTACAAAATACTTTTAAAATGTTATAAAAAGCTTCGTTTTTAGGGTTTAGTGTTTAGGATTTACAGTTTGGAGTTTAGGGTTTAGGGTTTTTTTCTTTAGTAAATTCTCTTAATAAACACTTAAATAAAAGTTACAAAATGATTTTTAAAATGTTGTGAAATTCTTAGCTTTAGGGTTTATAACACTTTAGTAAATGCTTTTGATAAAAAATAAAATAAATTACAAAACGCTTTTAAAAATGTTATAAAATACTTAGGTTTTATGGTTTATGGTTTAGGGTTTGGCGTTTAGCGCTTACGATTTAGTGTTGAAAATGCTTTAGTAAATGTTTTTTAATAAACACTTAGTTAAAAGTTACAAAACACTTTTTTAAATGCTATAAAATTATTAGGGTTTAGGTTTTAGGGTTTAGAGTTCAGAGTTTAGGGATTATAACACTTTAGTAAATGCTCTTAATAAACACTTCAATAAAATTACAAAAATGTTTTTAAAACGTTATAAAATGCTTAAGGTTTAGGTATTAGGGTTTATCGTTTAGGGTTTTGTGTTTAGAACACTTTAGTAAATTATTTTAATAAGAACTTAAATAAAAGTTAGAAAATGACCTTTAAAATGTTATAAATTCTTAAGGTTTAGGTTTTAGGGTTTAGAGTTTAGAGTTTAGGGTTTAGGGTTTGAGGTTTAGAGTTTAGTGTTTAGGGTTTGTGGTTTAAAGTTTATGGTTTAGGCTTAATAACACTTTATTAAATGCTTTTGTTAAAAACTTAAATAAGAATTACAAAATGCTTTTTAAAATGTTATTAAATTCCTAGGGTTTAGAGTTTAGGGTTTAGGGTTTGGATTTTAGTGTTTAAGGTTTAGTGTTTAGGGGCTAAGGTTTATGGTTTACGATTTAAGGTTTAGGTTTTGTGGTTTAGTATTTAGGGTTTAGGTTTTATAAGGCTTTAGGGTTTGGGGTTTAGAGTTTAGTGTTTAGGGTTTGGTGTTTGGGGTTTAGTGTTTAGGGTTTATGGTTTAGTAAATTATTTTAATAAACTTTCAAATAAAGGTTACAAAATGATTTTTAAAATGTTATAAAATACTTAGTATTTAGGTTTAGGGTTTATGGTTTGGAGTTGAGTGTTTAGGGTGTAGGGTGTAGGGTTTAGGTTTTTAATTTTATAACACTTTACTAAATTCTTTTTATAAACACTTAAATCAATTTTAAAAAACTATTTTTAAAATGTTATAATATGCTCAGGGTTTAGGGTTTATAACACTTTGGTAAATTCTTTTAAGAAACACCTAAATAAAAGTCTGAATACTCTTCTTAAAATGTTATAAAATGCTTAAGGTTTAGGGTTTAGGGTTTGGGGTTTATGTTTTATGGTTTAGACACTTTATTAAATGCTTTTAATTAACACTTAAATAAAAGTTACAAAACACTTTTTAAAATGTTATAAAATTCTTAGGGTTTATGGTTTAGGGTTCAGGATTGGGGATTTAGGGTTTAGGGCTTAGGGTTCACGGTTCAAAATATTATAAACTGCTTAGGGTTCATGGTTTAGGGGATATTTTTTCGTGTTTAGGGCTTAGGGTTTTCTGTTTAGGGTTAATGGTTTATAACATTAAAAAATATAAAGTAGCTATAAAAGTTGATTGAGGGCTCTCACGTGGCCAACTGTATAAAGATTCTATGCAGTTGAGCCTACAATTGGATTGAGAGTCATCTCCAAAACATTGTTGCAGCCAACAAGATGCAAGTAGAAAAACAACTTCAAAATATGTAGTAAGAGATATCTTCACTTTACAAATAAGTCTTTACTTCTCATGTTTTTGTAAATTATATGCTAATGAGTTCAATATTTATATTTTAATTATTAATAACATGGATTGATCCAAATAGTTTGTATGTTTTGATTTCTGATGATTGCATACGGTATCAAAGCTCGATTTAAACACTTAGAACCTATAGGATCTCCATGTCAACTTTTTTTGTTATTGGTTTTATTTTAATAAGATTAATTTCCATGATAAATTAATTTGACCATTGTTATCTCGTAAAAGAAAACATTATAAGATGAATTATTAAAATGGGACAAGAAGAAGAAGATTTGATATTAATGATTTAACTAAAATCACGTAAATAAAATATATAGTCTACATTATTTTCGTCCATCACAAATAAAATTCATACCCCATTTCAAGAATTTTAATATTACATCACTATAAATAAGATATATTGATTTTCACAACAATAATCAATGTGAAATCCTAGATCAAATCATTTTAATTTTAAATATTAAAATTAAAATAAATTAAATGGCATGGAATAACTTTCCTATTATATTTAGAAAAAACAAAAAAAACCAAAGAAACCTATAGAACATACGTTGTGTTTTGTGTTTGAAAGATAAAATCCAATCCCTAGGTCAACCAATTTAATTTTTTCTCATAAGAAGTGTAGTGAAGAAATTTAAATCAAAGTTTTAATTGGATGCTCTTAATTAACAAACAATTAGTTCTTCCATATGTTTATGACCGGCCAAAAGTTAATGTAAGCCTAAAGCCTAAAACAATGGCTGAATACCAATGATGGTAGCTCAAGACTTTCATTAAGCACTAGAGACATTAATGTTTTTGTCTCTTAGTGGTCTACATGCTCTAAAAGAGGTAGATTGGAATGTTATTTATGATGTATGGAAATAAATGAAAAATAGAAAGCCTTTTCCATTGGACAAATAGATTTATATTTTCAATGATGTAAGTCCAAATGCTTCTGAATATCATCAAATGAATAAAAGAAACATATGATTAGATTTTAAAATGGAATTTGAGAAAAATGTTTTCTTATTTACTATGTTTTATTGAGATTTCATTGTGATTTTAATGTAGATAGCCTTTAAATTGTTAAAATTTTAAAAATTTAGGACACTATTTCATTTTAACATTCTTTGAGGGGCTTATTTAATATACAGTGGTCAATAGAAGTAGAATTTTTTTAATAACCTTTAATATTTATTCGTTTAGATGAATATATATTATTCCATTTGAAATTAAGACCATCCCTTCAAATTTAAATACTACTCAATAGAGAGCCCCTCCCAAAACAAATTGGAAAAGTAAATTGAAGAAAAGTCAAAATGTTATTAAAATATAATATTAATTAACGACAAGATAGAAGGAAATTTTGATATCTTTAAACAACTAAAAAGGACCCATCATTCTTGAAAGGCTCCATGGACCCGACATTAAATTTTGTTAGTTTTTGTAATATATTGTTAATGTATTTTGTAATTGTTCTCCTCATAACAAGATTAGTATGCTACTAGTGTTTCAGATGAAGCTCATACCGTGATCATGGTAAAATGGAAATTGTGATGTATCCATGTAAAATGAAAACTATAATGTATCTATAACTTAATATGAATAGGAAGATATAAGATATTTTTTCTTCTGAAAAACGAATATAGAGAACCACTGAGAATTAACTTTTGGGACATTTAATTCAAAATATACAAATTGATAGAGCAATCAAAAATATGTTTTCCTATAAACTTGGGTAACCTTAGGAAAAAATACATATTGCAGTGCTCCTTTTATTTCAATGGAAATGGGCCATGAACCATGATGTAAATGATGTGGCATTATTGGATTAATAAACTTATAAGAAATGAAAAAGGAGGATTTAATTTTTCCTTGCCTTGAAATGGATAAACCTTGGTTTTTTCCTCCATTTTCTTTCTTGTTTGGAGTGTGGATTTTATCTCAAGTCATGGCACATGGTGGGAGGCATTAATCTAATAAAAGTTTAGCCACACATGATAAATCTTCATCTCTAGTTCATTCAAGCTTCATAGGAAATCAAGTCTCCCATTATATGATGTATCACTCTATATCGTTAGTATTTATAAGTGTCATGTGTTTATTATTAGTAAAGTAATCAATAATAATAATATTTTGGATTTTATATATGGAAATAAAATCTATGTCATTAAATAAATGAGAATATTTAGTGTTTAAAAAAGGTGTAGATTATTGGTTAAATTACATATAATTTTAGAGACATTTTAAGTTCTCAAAAAAAAATTATGACAATTTTTTATGCAAAAAGTAAAATAAATTTATATTTATTTTATTTTAAGTGAACAAATATTTTGATATAAGTATGAGTAAGTTTAATACTATTCATGAAGTACTTATTTTAGTAGTAAGTTTTGGAATGTGTTGACAGAAATTTTAAAATATTAGTGTTATGAATGATAAATAGTCAAAAACAATGGATGTAATCTAATTATAATACATAATTTTATAATGATTCTTGTTCATGAAATTAAGATTATGGTATTAATATCAAAATTACAAATAATATATTAATAAGTATATTGGAAGTTAAATTTGATATATAGGAATATATTTTAAAATTATGATAGTTATCGAATAAATTTAAAGAGTATGATAAAATTGAGTATGTGAGAGAGATAAAAAATATATTTTATAATTTAAAATTAGTTGGGAATGTCATTTTCTGAGATATATTCAACTTAGATTTTACTATGGTTCGTGATTGTTTTGGCATAATAATTTTTTTAATTTATTTATCGATAGTATGCTCTCGTAGTTCATAACAGTAATAATTTTGGAAACTAGGGTTGAATGAAGGATAATTTATTATTAGCGAATTTATATGTTACTATGGCTTAATTTATGTTTCATATACTTGAAAAGAAAGATAATAGATGAGGGATCTTCTTTTGAGTATGGAATAGCCTCTTGTTGGTCCTAAAATTGGAAATAAAAAAGAAAATGCATATTAGAATTAGCACTTAAGCGATGTATTTCAACATTCCATGGTCGTATCATGGTTCAGGAAAAGTGTTGCATTGGATGTAAAACTTGATATTTTATTTTATTTTGTATTTATTACTATAAATTTTAGATGTAAGGATAATGATGTTGTATTCTTATAATGCCATGTCGATTATTTTCCATGATATTATGATGTTATATCCTCTCTCTCTCTCTCTCTCTCTCTCTCTCTCTCTCTCTCTCCTAGTATCCCAGTTTCTTCCCTCTCCCTCTCTCTCCCTCCCACTCTTTCTTCCCCTCTTTTCTCTCCCTCTCCCTCTCTTGCTCTCTCCCTCTCTCTCTCGCTCTCTCCCTCTCTCTCCCTATCCTCCCTTCATCCTCTCTCCCATTCTCTCCATTTCCCTCTCCCTCCCCCCCTCCTATGCCCCCTTTCTTGACATAGCATGATCCTCCTCTTGCGCTCTCTCCCCCTCTCCATCTCACTCCCCTTCCTCTCTCTCTCTCTATTTCTATCCCTCTCTCTCTTTGTCTATCTCTCTCTCATTATCTCTCTCTCATTACCTATCTCCATCTCTCTCTCTCTCTCTCCCCCTCACCCTCCTCTCCCTGTCTCTTCTCCTCTCCATGCCCCTCAGCCACTATTCCTCCTTCCTTCCCTCCCTCTCTTTCTCCCTCTCCTTTCCTCCATATCACTCTCCCTCCCTCCCCATCTCTCTTGCTCCCTCTCTCCCTCTCCCTCTCCCTCTCTCCCTCTCATTCTCTCTCCCTCCCTCACTCTCCCCCACCTACCGCACTCTCTCTCTCACTATCTCCCTCTTCTTCTCCCTCTCCATCTCTCTCGCCCTATCCTCATCTCCCTCCTTTCCCCTCTCCAATTCTCTTCCCTTCGCCCCCCCCTCTCCAGTGCGCTCTCTCGCTATCTCTACCCATTCCCCCCTCTCTCTCCCTTCCTCTTTCTTACTCTCTCCCCCTCCACCTCCCAATCCCCCTCTCCCTTTCCCCCTCTCTGAGCCCACATATCTCTGTCTTTACCCCTTTTCATCCCCCTCTCCCTCACCATCTAGCTCTCCCTATCCTCCTCTATCCCTCCCTCTCTCCTCCTCCTCCTCCTCCTCCTTCTCTATCTCTATCTCTCTCATCTTCTCTTCTCCTCTCTCTCTTTGCCTCTCCCTCTCCCCCTTACTCTCTCTCGCTATCATACCCTCCTGCTCTCACTCCCCCTCCTACTCTCCAACTATCTCCCCCATTTTTCTATATCTCTGCTCCTCCCCCTCTCTCCCCTTCTACCTCTACCCTCTCTATCCCTCTCTCTCTCTCTATCTCTCCCTCTCCACCTCCCTCTCTCTCTACCTCTCCCTCTCTGCCTCCCCCTCTCCATCTCCCTACCGCTCTCGATCTCACTCCCCTTCTCCCTCTTCGCCACTCTCTCCCCCATTATCTCTCTCCCTCTCTTTCTTTCACCTCATCTATCCCCCCTTTCCCTTATCTCTCTCTAGTTCTCTTTCTTGACCCTCCCTACACCTCTTTCTCTCCCTCCCTCTCCCTTCCCCCCTCACTCCCTCTCTCCCACACTCTCCCCCCTCTTCTACCCCCTCTCCCTCTCTCTGTATCTCTCTCCCTCTCCCTCTCTCTTTGTCTCTTCTCACTCACTCGCTCTCTCTCACTCTTCCTCTCTCCCTCTCTCTCCCTC
>APFE030310734.1:0-10037 GCA_000404065.3 Pinus taeda
TACTGCAAGCATTATCATATTTTCTCTACCAAGAAAAGATATAAACAATCCATCTTTTACCGCATGCATTAACATATTTTCCTACCAAGAAAACATGTAATTTAATCATTCTTTTACCGCATGCATCGACATATTTTCCTACCAAGAAAACATGTAATTTAATCATTCTTTTACCGCATGCATCGACATATTTTCCTACCAAGAAAACATGTAATTTAATCATTCTTTTTTTTTCCATAAATGCAATATTAACTTCTATTTCTTTAATATGCATTCTCTTTTCCAAAAATGCAATAGCTATTGAATAATTATTCTCCTTACCCAAAATAGCTATTTCTATGAGCAAGATAACATATAATTATCTCAAATACTAACATAAACTCTTATATTTCCAAGATTGTCATAAATACTTATCTCGTCAGTGGCTCTCTCCATGCTTCCACTACATGCTTCCATCACCTGCAACACGGAGCAAGAACCTCCATCGGGGACGGAAACTCTAACATGGACCCAAACCATTAAGCTTGCTGGATAAATCCGCTCGCTAGATAAATTTGAGAACTAATAGGCGGATAATAAAAGAGTGGGAAGCTCTATTCTTAAGCAATCAACGCTAACTTCTTCATAACTTATAAACCTCGCAGAATCGAGAGAAGTTTGCGCATATCAATATAATCAACAGATAATTGCAATTTTGTGCGTAATCTCTAAATAAACCAAGTTACCAAGAACAGTCCACCCAATGCCTGGTGTCTGGCTCATTCCCATGCAAAACCTCCCTCCATCTTCCGTAAGAGGTTTCTTTTTAGCCGCCAACACAAACTCAATGGTTGATCTTTTAAGTGCATTCTCAAGCATCCCAGATGACAACGAATACATCTAGAAAAAATATTTCTTGTTGCCACCCTCCCTAAACTTCGCAGTCATTAATGAGGTGTAACATATACCCAGGAGCATAGTTGTACATTTATTGAAGGGTGAGGTAGTTGGAGGAATAAGTTGTTAGAGGCATCCCTCCATTATTCGACACCCAGCTATTAGTTCCTCATTCATTTCCCCACATATCAAGAATCAGTTAATAACTAATTCGTAACAATTAATTTACATCTAGTTATTATGATAGGGATGTTACACTTACTCAGTGATGGAACTTTCACAGGTCCAAACACATCACTGTGCACAAGCTCTAATATCTGTTTCGTCCTCTTACCACTAGAGGGGAAACTCACCCAATTCTACTTCCCATATACACAATTTTCACAGAAATCAAAATCCAGAGAGTTGTTACTCATACCTTCTACCATACCTTTTCCATAAAGTATTTGAAGGCCCTTCTCTCCAATATGTCCAAGCCTTTGATGCCACAACATGGTCTTCTCTCCCAAGACCACTAGATTTTTTCACCATTTTTAGGAACCATAGAACTATTGCACCCATCAACAACAGTGCTACCTTGCATCTTGTACAGAGTTCCAATTTGAACTCCCTGCATCAGTACCTGTGCTCCTCAAAACATCTTGCAAGTGTCCTTCTCGAACACTGTCTTTACACCTGCATCATCCAACTTACTTACAGAAATCAAATTTCTGGCCAATGCAGGAATATGCAGAACACTCGGAAGGGTTCTAACCCTTCCACCTTGCTACTTCAACTTTACTTTTCCACGACCAATGATTATAGCCTTCCTATCATCTCCTAAGAAGACATCACCACCATCGTATTTCTCATACTCGCAGAACCACTCTCTATGGGGAGTGAACTGAAAGGATGCACCTGAGTTAATCAAGCATGCCTCATGATCTACATGTGTACTTGAAGAAGTCAAGTACACATCCCCACCTTCATCTGAGGTGGTTTTCGCCTCGATAGAAGGAGCATCATCAGATCCCTTTCCTTTATCAGGAGCTTTAGATTTACACTCCCTTCTGAAGTGCCCTTCCTTTCCGCATTTCCAGCACACCACCGTTATAGGTTTTCTTGGAGATATAGATCTCCCTCTAGATTTATATCTCCCACTCGATGGCTTATTTTTGTTTCTGTCTTGGGACCGTCCTCATACAGACAAGGCATCACCATTCTGGTTGTCCATATTTTTCCATCTCATCTCCTCCGTCAGCAAGGCTGAGACTATTTCATCAAACTGCAAAGCAGTTACATTACTACCTATTGCAAAAACAAGACTATCCCACAAATCTGGTAGAGAACACAATAGACTAATGCACTTATCTTCATATGAAATTTTAATATCAATAGGTGATAACTAACTTACCACAATATATAATGCATTCAGATGCTCTTTCACCGAGTCTCCATCTTTCATCCTCAGGTTATACAGCTTTTTCCATAGGAATAGTTTATTCACTAGAGACTTAGATTGGTACAAAGTCCCTAACTTGTCCCACAGAGCCTTTGCCGTACCTTCCCCTATACATTCAGCAACACTGAATTTGAGACACACAATCATATTGTGCTCTTTGGCTTCCGATCCAACTTCTTCCATTCTTCATTGGTCACTCCTGCTGGTTTAGTACCCTGATCTACCGTGATCCGCTGATCTTTATCCACCAACAGATCCTCCATCCTGAGTTTCCACAACTCAAAACTCTGACCATTGAACTTCTCAATCTCTATCTTTCCGCTGCTCACCATTGTCTTTCACCACCAGAATCGATCTCGCATATCTCCCACTGAACAGGGTCTACCACAGGCCCGAGCGAAACCCCTCAACAACAATGACATCCCCTTGAAACCAAAAGAGCTCTGATACCAAATGTAGGTTTTAACCCCGTACAAAAATTACCTGCATACGAACTCTAAATCACAGGAAAAATAAAAATGCGAGAGCATAAAACACATATACACAGATATTTCCCACTGGATCCCAAAACCGGGACTACCAGCTTGATTTTTCATTATTTTCCTTTCAATGTTACAATACATATTTATACATGCCGAGGCATCCAGTACCATAGACTGAAAAACCATCGCATCTAAAACCATGGACCGAAAACCATAGGTAGGTTCGCCTAGCCTAATATAGGGTCCAAAGAAAACTTTCCCAAGGCACTACCCCATACCCAATAGAGGGGGGCTACCTGCCCCCTTCAAACACCCCACACAGGGGGGGTTGCCACCGCCCCTGTGACCCCCCTGCTGCGCAACGAAGGGGGGGCTCTAACCCCTCTAACCCCTCGGTTCACTACGTAGGTTAGTCGTGCAAATAATATAACACAATCCAACAAGGAGAGCACTCCTTGGGACCGATGTAGCTATGGAATGAGATATGCTTGGAGGACTCCTTGTGATTGATGTACATTGGAAGGTTGGCATAAGATGGCAGAACCATGAAAGATATGGATAGAGAAAGCAACTAGCTATGCATGAGGACATGGAGCAGTGATACATTGCGTATGGTGTAAAATTTAAGGGACGAGTATGTAACACCCCTCCCTTATGTGTTAAATTATTGTAAACCTAAGTTGAGGAAAGCTAGGTGTGATACCCTCCTTTCTGGTTTAAATTATTCTAAACCTAAGCTGAGGGATTAATCTATTAATATGATACAAAAAAGGGAAATTACAGTGAGGCTTGGCCATAGAGGAACCAGGCCTCAATTAGCAAACATCCATAATAATTGTCTTTGACTGCCCTAACAGAGGGAAATCCAGTCCAAAATTATGTCCAAAATTAACCCACAGAGGGGTAGAAAATTTAAATAGAGCATTACCGAGACAAGGTAACCAGACCAAAAGTTTATCTTGAAGACACATAAGACTAAACATAAACTAAACAAAGAACATGACAAAACTTCCACCTAGTCGGCATGACACATGGTGCTCAGTCTTCTGGATTAGGCTCCTCCACAACTGGACATGCCCAGTCATTCAGGTTTTCTGACTCACCACATCGCAGCGCCTGATGGCCTTCTTCCATCTTGTATGCCTCAACATGCGGGCCTCATGCGTCACCTTGATGGCTATCAGAAGCCTGTGTGTAACTGTGTCTGCCCATCTGAACAAGCCAGCAATAGCTTTGCCATGCCTTCTGGTTCGACCTTCATAAACTTTTGGTTCACCATTGTTGCCCCGATTCCTACTGTTTGGTCTAGCTCTATTCGCCTCCTCCATAGGATTATCCAGTGGAACATGCTAGTCAGTCTCTTCCATGATGGTAACTGTGACAGTTGCTACAATAACATGGTGGTTCAAAGAACTACAAAGCGAAACTGTGTGGTGTGAGGAGCGGGATGCGGAGGCAAGGGAAAGGTTGCAGTGCGAACAATTGTAGCTTCACCACCAGAGCTATGGAGCCAGGCTCTGCCTCTACCACTTTGTGTCTTTGGGTATTGGCCTGCGAAGCTGTGCGGGTGGGGATTATTGGCAGAGGAGGTAGGGGAAGCAGAATCAGGGCTAGGTAGAGCACGGGAACGAGAACTTCTACCTTGCGTGCCCCCATGTCGACTACCCATATGATGGTGGACCATGGTGGATATTGGAACAGGGAGAGTGTCATCAGGAACAGTGGAGGAATTGATAGAGGAGCTATGCGAGGAAATTACAAAGGGTTGGAGGTTCTGAGAAAAATTGCAGAGGTTGGTGTGGGAATGGTGGAAGCCATTACCCAAAACAATACAGCTCAACAACCAACATCTACCACCAGTGTTGGTGCACTCATTCGGCTCTCCCGCCTGCGGTGGAAAAACACAATGAATCAAGGACAAAATAACAAGAAAATTTTGTGGCTCCATTGTTATGTGGGAAATGGCTTTGCCATGGCTAGTGTATGAATTAAATGGCTCCTGTGAGGTGCCATGAATGCCATTCGGGGTGGCACGGGAAAAGTTGTAGGGGGCCATGTGGCCTCCCCGTGCACCGTTGCTCTGTCTAATCATATTAACTTCTGGGATTAACACCCGCATCTAGGAGGTGAGCTTCCTTGTGCACCAGGTCAGTGCAAGTTTGCAATTGATTGTGGTCATCTAGAATGTTGATAGTGTTGGAAAGTAGGATCTGGTCCTGTTCCACTCCATTGTTTGCTAGGAGATCTGCAACTTTGTTATTGTCCCCTTTGACATGAATAAAGGTTATTTCTCTCGTGACTTTTATCCATTTCTCTATTAGTTCAAGCCTGGCCATCAATCTCCAGCTTTTGGCAACTCTTGAAGGAGCGCTTCCTTGTTGGATTTGAGTAACCATATCAATTAGAATTTGGGATTCCCCCTCTATAATGATGGGATGAAAATTATGTTGGTGAGCTAGGTCAATACCTTGCCATAAGCCTTCCAGTTCTGCAGAATTGTTTGTATCCCATCCAATGGAGCCAAAATACAATAGAAAGGGTTGGCTCGCATGGTTTCTGAATATCCCCCATATCCTTCTTTGTCTGGGTTACCCTTGGAGGCATCATCAAAATTTAACTTAATCACATTTTGTGGGGGGTGTATCCAATGTGAGAGATGCTTGGTTATAATGCCAGGTCTATTGGGGTCCAATTATGCCTGCTGGAGCTAGAGGTTCCAATTAGCACATATGCTTAGTTCCTGAGGCTGGGTAGGAAAGTCCTCAACATTCCATTGGCTTAGCACAAGAGTTTCCTTGATATTTTGACATAAGTTGGTCCATATGATTTCTAAGGAATTTCTTTGATTTTTGAAAATTTGCTTGTTTCTTTCCTTCCAAGTTGTCCAGAGAAGGAAGCCTAGTAGAATTGTCCATAGCTTGTTGGGAACTTTTCTATTATAGGGCTCTGGAGTCCAATTACAAATGGTGCCTTTCATATCCCTTAGAAGTTTGCAAGGTCATTGACATATGAAAGTGAGCTTTTCCCACAGTTTATTCGCCATGTGGCAAGAGTTCATGAGGTGCTGAATAATTTCTTCATTGTTTTGACAGTTGGGACAATAGGATGGTCCTTGAAATCCTCCTTTGATTAAGTTGTCCCAAGTGAGAATTCTTTGATGATATGGTAGCCAGATGAAAGTGGAAATGTTTGGCCAGATCCTTGTATTCAAGATACTATTCCAAGCAAGATATGTTGGTTCCTGTGTTTGGAAAATTAGTTGGTATGCTTCTTTAGTGGTGTATATTCCTTTTGGTGTATATCCCCATCAGAGTACATTGTTTCCAGTATTGAATCTAATTCTTCTACTCGCGAGCTCATTTTGTAAAACCGTGTTATAAGCTTATGTTTCTTGTTGTGTTATTTTCCTAGAAGGCTTCCATTGCGTGAATCCCTGTATGGTGCTGAGAATCCAGAATTGTGCTACATCATTGTCCTAGTTAATATCGCGTCCATCATGATTTGTGCAGGGCAAGAGTTTTGCAATTTTGGGTATTTTTTCCCATGAATCAATCCAAAGGTGGGACATCCTCCCATCCCTTACCTCCCAAAATCTATGCTGATCGATGAACTCTTTGTGTTTCTTGGCCGCATTCCAAATTAGGAATCTTGTGATCGCGATAGTTATCCTTATTAGCTCTTGTTGCGGTTGATTGTTTTCATTCTTTGCAGTCCATAGTTGTGTCCATGGCTTTTCTGGATAGGATACCCATTGCCACCAAATCTATGCTCCCATCAAAGTATTGCTATGTTGTGGATCATGTAATCTTGGCCCCCCTACGTTTTAGGCTTGCAAACTTTTTCCCATTTTACTAATGTCCATTTTTTGTTTTTTCCTGTGGAACCCCATAAGAAATTGTGTTGCAAATTCTTGATTCTCTTTAACACCCATTTCGGTGCAGCAAGAACTGAGAAGAGATAGAGGGGCATAGATTGTAGGACTCCCTTTATTAGGACTAATATGCTTTCCATCTTGAGGGTTTTCTGTGTCCAACACATGAGCCTACTTTCCATTTTCTCAATGAGTTGATGGCAGGAAGCATGCTTTAAGGCTGAATCTATAAAAGGGGCACATAAATACTGAGACAAAAGCATGGCTTGAGAGAATCCAATGATTCGAGCAATGATTATTTGAGTGGAAATAGGAGTATGGAAGAAATAAATTTGATATTTGGCAGTATTTATGGTAGTGCTAGAGGCTTTTGAGAATGTACCTAGAAGAGCTTTATAGTTTCAAGCCTCACCTATAGAAGGATGACCAAAGAGCATATTGTCATCAAAAAATTGTTGATGAGTAATTGCAGGGGTTCCATGAATAGAGAGTCCTCTGAGATCATGGGAATGAACGACATGCTTTATAAGATGACCCAGACCCTCAGCCATAATGATAAATAGCAAAGGGGACAGAGGGTCACCTTGACGGATTCCTCTGGAAGAGATTAGGGTTTAGAGGGGATCCCATTGACAAGAATAGAACAAAATGGGGAGGAAATTAGGGTCATAAGCCATCTAACCCAGGTCAAGATAAATCTGAAGGCCATCAACATTTATTTTATGTAGGTCTAGCTGAGTTTATCAAAGGATTTAGATAGGTTGATTTTCAAAAGCATACTTGCCTGTTTGTTTTTCTTTAAGGAATGGATGGTTTCATGATTCAGTATAATACCATCCAGAATTTGACATCCTTCAACATAACTAGATTGCTCTGGTGAAATGTGAAGAGGGAGTAGAAGTTTGAGGCAGTTGGCTATGACTTTCGAGATAATTTTGTAGATGACATTGCAGAGTGCAATGGGCCTGAACTTATCTGGAGTGCTTGGCTGCACTTGTTTGGGAATAAGAGCGATGAAAGTTACATTGAGTGAAGGAAGTAGCCAATGCATGACTCTTGATTCTTCGACCACATTCCATACATCTACTTTGATTAAGTCCAAGAAGTGAGTGTAAAAGTTAGAAGTCAAACCATCACGTCCTGGTGCTTTCCTAGCTTTCAATTGATTTGATGCCTCTTCGACCTCCGTAAGTGTGACTGGCCTTAGTAGTATCTGATTATGATCCATTTTTATCAGTTTAGGACTATGCTGAAGTATCTCATTGGTGGCAAGCTATCTATCTATGGGCAACTCTTGATGAATAGTTTTGAAGTGATTGGTGAGCTCTTTCTCTATATCTTCCTATTTCTGCATTTTGTCTCCTTGTGAGTTTTGAATGTGTGAGATTGTATTATTCATTCTTCTTTGTATAGTTGTGCGATGAAAAAAATTGGTGTTTCATTCCCCTTCTTTTAGCCATCTAATTCTTGACTTTTGTCTCTAGAGTAGTTCCTCTTGTCTGCTTCTTTCATCTAATTGTGTTAGTAGGATTTGTTCCTATCTGGCGTGTTCCTCTGTTCTGCCTTCTATGATGATCTTCTGCTATATCTCTTTCATGCTCTGCTCAAGAACTTTTTGCTGTTTAAAGATGTTGCTAAATGTGGTGTAATTCCATGTTTTTATTTCATTTTTGATGTGCTTCAATCTTTGCTAGAATTGGTACATGAGTGAGTGACCATTGGGAAGGAAACTTTTCCACGTTGATTTGACCACTATTTTGAACTCAGGGTGGGTAAGCAAGAAAGCTTCGAATTTGAATGGTATTCTGTTATATTTTCCAAGACTTTTCCATTGCAATGAAGTGGGCCAATGGTCCAAGCCAGCTAAGGGTAGGATAGAGGTGCATATATCACCACCTAGATCAACAAAACCGTCTGTGATTAGAAATTTGTCCAGCCAAGATGAGGTTTGCTTTGAAGTAGATCTTTTGTTGTTCCATGTGTAGGTGTCATTATCATAAGATAATTCTATTAGACCATTGTGTTGAATGTAATATTTGAAGTTATTGTTTTCATTGTCCAACTTTCTTCTGCCTCCTAGTTTTTCCTATACCCGTGTGATCATATTGAAGTCTCCTCCCGTGATCCATAGTGGATAAGTTCTTGGAGCATTAAGAATATCCAATGTTTTTAACAGCCTGGTTTTTTGTGTGCCCTCCTGAGGGATGTATACTTTGTTTAAATGGCCATGTATGTTGGTGTCGATCAGGTGGAACATTGCTTCGATGAAATGATGTGAGGCATGGAAATTTGTTAAGGAGATATGTTGAGTGTTCCACACTAAGGCTAACCCTCTTGAGGCACCTGTTGCGTCTACTGTTACAGTTTGACATCCTTCCCAGGCTTTGGATAATATGGACAATAATATGTTGGTGCTACATTTTGTTTCCTACATGAATATAATGTATGGTTGTTCTTGCTTAATCATGTTCCTTAACATTTTGTACTTCTCGGGACCATTAAGTCCTCTTACATTCCATGAGATGAGCTTGATGGTTGATTAGTAGGTAGAGATTGGTAGTATTTGGTCAACTTGGAGCACCTTCAAGACTCGACTAGCATTTTCCCAATTAATATGGTACATTGTAGATCTGTCTTTCTACCTCTTTTCTTCCTATCTTTGATGATATGTTTCACATCCCATTTACCTCATTGCTATATGCCCAAAGTATTATGCTAATGCACTCTTGTGAGCACTACTTCCAAATTTTCCAGTTGTTTGTCCAGTATTGTGTCAAACTGTTTCCTTTTGTAGGCTTTCTCTAGACTAAAAATTTCTATATCTCCGAGATCAAATATTTTTGGTTCTTCTTCCCTTAAAATTTGTTGACTTCCTCCCTCCAGATGGGTTACTGGCTAAGAAGGTTCTGTCGGTGTATCATCAATGTCCATAATTTTGTCGGACTAGAGGGCTTTGCTATGAACAGGGTTGGTGTTGAGTTGTGAGTCTAAGGCATGCTTATCAGAGGTATTGACATTAAATGGATGACTAGTTTTATTGTGGATAGGTGTGGGAGATAGATTGGTGGATGGAACAGAGATTGGCTTTGCTGTCACAGGGGTATCTGATTTAGGCTTTTCTAGATTTGTCAAAATATCAAAGCTGTTGCTGGAGGATGGCATAACTGATGATGGAATAGTATTTTTTGGTTCTATGGGAGGTTTTTTGGTATGCCTTTTTCTAATCGCTACCTTGGTTAATCCTTCTGGATCAACCTTACTTCCATTTTTTGGTGGGTTTAGGAGGAATTTTTAAGGGACAGTCACGAGAAAGGTGTCCATGGGCATGACATCTCTTGCATCGAAAGCGTACATGTTCATAGTCAAG
>APFE030310734.1:10047-31012 GCA_000404065.3 Pinus taeda
TTGAAGAAATAGGGTCCCCCATCTAGAACTCGATTTCGGTCTTCAAGGCAGTTGAATATGGCTGTGGAGAAGCCTTTAGGGCCCAACTGTAGAGTTATATGACCTTTGGGCTTCCATTTTAAGGTAATCCATCCTTGCAAAGCTTTTTTAGTTGGCCAATAACCTATGAATTTTCCAATCAGGGCATGATCTCTCATGTATTGTATTTGCGCATTGATCCTATGACTAGGCAGCTCGATCTTGGGCCATTCTATGGAAATGGTCTTGCACAAGGACGATGATGCTTTCTTTGGTTTTCCAGATGTTGCCTGTTTATCCTCCTTCTCACATTCCAGATCTTCTTGTCTGTTCTTCTCCTGCTGCTGCGCAGGCCATACCTCTGGCATCTCTACATTCTCAGTTCTTCTTTCAATTGGGGTTTCATGGTTGTAATATTTGGGGGGAGGCACTGATGCCTCCCCCATTGCAATATTCATTGTTCTTTTCTTCCAAAAGCGCAGAACCTGTCCTGGCAATAGTTCTATTTAGGCCTGAGAGGCTGCTTACTCTGAATCTGTCTCGTGTAAGCGTTTGTCAGAAACCTTAGTCTGCCATTTTCCTTCACCCCCCAATCCCAAATTCGTATATGGAATAACAAGAGATATTACTTTGC
Source organism: Pinus taeda (assembly GCA_000404065.3). Taxonomy (NCBI): domain Eukaryota; kingdom Viridiplantae; phylum Streptophyta; class Pinopsida; order Pinales; family Pinaceae; genus Pinus; species Pinus taeda. Next base: position 10,700 of record APFE030310734.1, read on the forward strand.
ATAGATACGTTACAATCTGAGAATAGAAGATGGATAAAAAGGTTACTAAAGTTCAAAAGAAAGTAGTCAATCTAAAATTTCCAATGTCTAAGAAGAAGAAGAATTCCCAACAACGGCTAATGAGGTTACAATTTCTTAGTAGACATGCACAATATCTTTATTTTGGAACGATAATGTGTATTTGCATATAAGACCATTAAAATAACAATAGGTATAGATTAAAATACCCCCTTGATCTAGAATTCAACTAAGGATTGGATATTAGCTACAAATTGCAAGACAAACACTCCCCTTGCCCGACAAAATGTGTAAAGCACTAGCCTAATTGTAAATATCTAGCTAAGGTTTTGAGTTTAGGTTCGAATGAGGGTTTAATCTTAAAAACAACAATGGTTTATGGTGAGGCATTCAAACTGAAAAACATGGATCTTGCCACTTACTTGGCACTCAACTTGTCATTTTCACTCTACAATGATGCAAACTTGGTGAAGTAAATTGATCCATGCAATTCATCCAACAATTCATCAATGATAGGAATGGGAAATTTATCTTTAATAGTGATCTTGTTGACCTCCCTATAATCTGGGCACATGCGCCATGATCCATCCTTTTTGTGCACCAATACTACTGCAACAGAGAAATAACTTTGACTAGGTTGAATTATACCATCCTCTAGCATTTATGTAACCATATGTTCAATTTCACTCTTTTCGGCATAGGGATATCTGTACAGCCTCATGTTTGGAGGAGCACTTCCTGGATCAAATGAATAGCATGATCATGGTCACAAATAGGTGGGAGGCCTTTGGTAGTCTCAAATACCTTAGAATGATTCTCCAAGAGTTTTTGGAGATCTAGAGAAATAGCTGATTTCGATGTGGGAACCTCTAGTGAACATAATTGTGTAATCATGCCTCATTGTTCCTCCTTTAGAAGCTTTGTTATAGTATTAGAACTAATTACCTTTCCCGGTTTCCCTACAATACCCCTTCATTCAACTTCGTTTCCTTCTGCACAAAATTTCATGCAAATTTCTTGAAAATTAAAAGCTATTGTACCCAAGGATTGTAGCCATTGGAATCCTAGTACAACATCAGCACCACCCACAAGAATGGAAAGCATTGGGCTATTCAATACATATTCCCCCATTGAGAGCTTGATATTATGGCACTTTTCAGAGAAATTTATGGTTCCTCCACTTGCAACCATCAATTGACACTCTGGTGCTAGATATAGGAAGCAATTCAATTCCTTGGCTATCTTACAATGAATAAAATTATGGGTACTTCCCGAATCAATCAACACTATTTTGATAGTTTTAGAAGTGGTAATTCCAATCAATGCATTACAAGATATGGTCGGATTCATTTCAACTTTACCTAGGGTTTGTTTCTAGAGTATATCCTCTTCTTTTGACATTTCTTCTTGCTTTTCTTCCTCCTCTTCATAATCTATGTAAAATAATTTCTTCTCAGCCCACATATCACCTTTACTGTATTTACTATCACAACTGTAACATAGCCCTTTTGCTCCATTTTCTTCCAATTTTTATGGTGTCAACCTTGTAGGTTGTCGAAAGCTAGGAGCAACAACACTTCTGTCTTTATAGTTGTGAGTGGTAGGCTTCCTGGTTGCCATAATTTTGCTTTTCATTTTTCTTGCTGACCTAAATGCCTTCTCCAATGAATCACATTCCGAAAGGTGAACCTCATGTTCGATATTATCCTTTAAAGTCCATATGAACACAACAATCCTATGCTCCTCTCGAATATCTTTTACCCTTATGTTCAATTTTTGGAATTCCTCAATGTGCTCCAACATTGAATCCTTTTGTTTGAGATTTATTAATTAGCTAAAAAAGGTGTTTCCTTTTGTATCCTCATAATGTGGTATCATTTCCTCTATAAAAATTACCAAAGTGACAATTTGTTTACGAGAGAAAAGCCATCGATACCATATAAACTAATTTAGTTGCAAATATAAAGTTGCAATATGTACCTTTTTTGTGTTTTGAACATTATGGAGATCAAAAAATTGCTCCATCCGTAGTATCCATGTTCCGATATCCTTGCTATCAAACTTCCTCATATCAATTTTTGGAACATAGTGGGTCTTCAATCCAACATTAGAGTCTATGAAATCATGATTAACATTTATTTTGTTCTCATCACGAGTTTCCTTTACTACCCTTTCACCATTAGTAACCATTTCTTGTAGCAACTTATTCAAATCTATCTTCAATTCTTCCATCTTAGTGTCAATGCCATTCTTCTTAGTGTACATGTCTTTCATATTAGCATCCATGCCATTCATCCTAGCATCCATGCCATCGACATTAGCTTGCACACCATTCATATTAGATTCCATGCCACTGATCTTCGCTTTAGTTACATTTTGTGACAGTGAAATTTTTTGTACTTAGTCTTGTAATTTTGATATACCATGTTGCATTTCTTCCTCTTCTTCATGAGTCATGCTAGAGCTTTCATGTTGCTTACTAGGTGTTTCCATTTTCTTTCTTCGAGGCATCAGTTAATGCTAATAATTCTTCACTATTCCCCTTCAATTCCTTCAAACTAATTTTTCAAACCAATCTTATGCAAAATGTAAAAACAAACTACACACGTTTTTTTCACTTTGAAAGAGCTCGATATTAAATCCGTTTTATCTCTGTAACTGTAGATCTCAAACATTTGAAATCGTGTCTTGTAGTAGCCATTTGAATCCTCTTTGTAACCCCGCAAGTTTGATCAATATTGGATTCTCCAAGGAAGATTTGTGCCAAATCTCGCATGGTGACCAGATTATAGACTAGTTCAATAGAGAAAACTTGTATGAAGTTCCAAGTGTCACTATTTTGACCTTAACACCGCAAACCAATATACAAAACACTACAGGTAGTCCTCTTTCTAAAACTTTTTATGAAATTTCAATTTGATGCTCAGAATAAACGTTATTATGATTTTCCCCAGGTCACCTGTTTTGAATGTAATTCGAGAGTATGCAAAAACCCTAACTTCATGAGATCATATATCCGAAAATATAACAAGACAAGATCTGAAATTTGGGCCTGAAGTTCAAAACAATTTCAATTCAAATGGGTTTGCTTTTTAGCTTCTGAAACATCACAGAAAAAAGTTATATCGAAACTTCCATGATGACCTATTTGGAGTAGAGAAACCCTAGAATCCAAAGCTCTCATACTGAATGCTATGAAACGAGCTCACAAAAAGATAGAAAATAAAGATAAACCCCTTAGAATTCAGCCTCTTCGAGGGGGAAACCTCCTTTACATTACGCAAACGAAAAATTCTTGGATGTTACAAATGACAAGACATCCTTTCTATATATAGGAGTCTAAGGGGTCATAATATAATGAGAGCCGACATAACAATAATAATGTAAGGGCATAATAATAATAATAATATGGGGACTACATGGGCACAAAAATATAATAAGGGGGTTATACTAATAAAAATAAGGTGTTACACTAGTAGTATAGATACCTAACACATATTATTCTACTTGAACAACATAACAATACAAGAGGAGATACAACTATATGTATGGTAAAACTTCTACGATATAACAAATGTTACAACCTTTACACCCTACAATCTATAGGGAAAATAAAAATGTCAAATATTTCCAAATAGGCAATAGGGACTACAATTATTTGGAAAATAGCACCATAAAATGTCACACCAAACTATGCAAGGTAAATTAAAAAATATACTCACCATGAAAATTATCTCAATATATAGATCAAATATTGATTGCAATCATTTACATGATATGAGTCATACTAAGACAGTTTTGATAGAGACCTGTAGGTGACAAATTAGGAGAACACATAAACTCCATGTAGACAAAAGACACATTAATATATCCCATGAGGCCCGGAAAGAGTGTATGGAGGGATCACAACAAAATAAGTTCATGTGGAGACACCCCCACCACTAAAACCAATAAATGAGGAAACAAGAAGTGAATTAATTGCGGCATAACAAGAGATATTACTCTACATTGATACCTTACAATTACAAGAACAAAATATCGACAGAAAAGTCACTAAATTTCAAAAGGAAGTAGTCAATCTAGAATTGCCAATGTCTAAGAAGAAGAAGAATTCCTAGCAAAGGCTAATGAGGTCACCATTTCTTAGTAGACATGCACAATGTCTTTCTTTTTGAATGATAATGTGTATTTGCACATAAAACCATTAAAATAACAATAGGTATAGATTAAAATTTCATCTTGATCTAGAATTAAACTAAGGATTATAGATTAGCTACAAATTGCAAGAGAAACACTTAGCCTTGCCCAACATAATGTGTAAAGCACTAGTCTAGTTGTAAATATGTAGGTCAAGTTTTGAGTTTATGTTCAAATGAGGGTTTAATCTTAAAAACAATAATTGTTTATAGTGAGGCATTCAAACTGAAAAACATGGATCTTGTCACTTGGCAATCAACTTGTCATTTTCGCTCCATAATGATGCAAACTCCTATGGCATGGATGCCACTCCTCTCATTTTTGTGGGATAGAATAGAAGAAACTAGTATCATTTTCATGGTCTAGGGATGAAATGGATACCATTTAAACATGAAATGGCTACCATTTAAACATTTGGTTGAGAGGTCTAACCATAATTTCAAACTCTCATTCTAGTGTTTAATTAGAATCTAAAGTCTATAGAAAGAGATCTGAAGTCGAATATAAACTCTGGGTTGATAGTTTGCACAACAGAAATTATTTTTTTACCAAACCTTCTTCCTAGAATGTTAATTACAATCTAAAACTCTTGGATGGTATTTTTAAATAGAATATAAACACTTCAACAAGAGTTGTGGTTATAGATTATACTTTCACCTCAGAAATTTTGTCCAATAATTTGTTTCCCAAACCTCTAGACTAAAAACTTGTTTAACTCTTGGGAGTGGAGTTGGTCCCCACTATTGCGAGTGAAACTCTAACTTGAAATATTTTAAAACTCTTGGCTAGGAAAATATATTGGGTTTTTTACTTGATTCATATTTCAATAAACGTAGTGCAATTTATCACTACATAACATAATCCTTTACCCATTATCCCATTTCCACCCTTTAATTTCTAGGAACCCTAAAATAAATTCTAACAGAAGGACACAAATGTGGTAGTATTCATTTATATCTATGTAATTAGCATCACAAAATATGATATATCAAATTGAATCATATTACCCAACTAATCCCTATAAAACTATATTAGCTTGTTATCATTAACAATGATGGCATAATAATAATCCAACTTCATGGGGGATTATAGGAGATACCAAATAGATGGATGGGACTCCTTTGTTTTTGTTACAAGAGGACTACTTCTGCATAGCTATATGATTGCTAGAGCCTAAAGCCTAAACGTAGAGATACTCTACAATACTCTTTAATTGACATTATAATCTCTTGGAAGGAAACACATATTGTTAAACATTAAACATTACAATCTAAATATCTTATTCAACTTATACCTGTCCATATGAAATTTCTATAAAAAACCCCATTTTATTTGTTTTATAAAGTACAACATGCTATCAATAGTAATGATTGTAAGGTTAACCTATATTCAGGTTAAATCCAAATTTTTTTAATTTTAATTTTATATACATATATAAATTTACTTATTATTTATGTGTGTACATATTAAACTTCCATAAAAATTACATTTTTACTATTTTATAATACAAACCGTCTTACAATAATTTAATAATTGTATGGTTAGCTATAATTCACTATAACTCAACTTTTTTTCGATTTTAATTTTTTATTTCAGGCACATAAATTTACTTATTAATAAAATTAATAAAATATAAAATAAAAATGAATTTATGAGTGTTGTATTATATATAGTTTAATTTATTTTATATTTCTAACGAATAACTAGTCTCTTTGCTCTTGCACATGCCACATCCCTTACTCTTTAGGGTGTAAAACACACATATGGTTTACCTCGACAAACTACGAACATTTAGAAATAATGGATTCAAATTAAACAGTTAAAATATTGAGTTTTCCTCATGAGCTATCAAGTTTTGTTTAATACCTGGAATAATTTGAAAGAAAAATAAAACTTGACAACTAGCATACCCAATGTTCCAAATTCTTTAAGTTTATTAACACAAACAACGATATTGATGTAAGGACGCGACGCCTACATTTAAAGGAAATAAGTGTTTATAAATACAGAAGAGAGACGTGGGGTATTCACATGGTTATAATCACGGACAGCCGTTGAAGTGCTTTCCTTATTCTTCTTGAACTTTTCTTCAATCCCAACAACTTTTCTTTGGTTGCATCGTAGTAATTGTGGTGTCTAGAGAACCAGGATGGCGGGCGGCAGTAAGTCTACTGCGTGCATGAAGAGACTGATGGCTGATCTGAAGAGTATGGAAGATGACGCCCCTGCAGGTGTTAGCGCAGAACCGCGAGAGGGCAATCTTATGATATGGGATGCCGTTATTTTCGGGTATGTATAGTAGGGTTTCTGTAATTTTATATGTCTCCTTCATCATTAAATAATAATAATCACATCTCTGCTTCTAAAATTTCGATTCATCTGAATACGCTCCTTCTAGTTGACTGACCTGTGTCCATAATTGTTTGCAGGCCTCCGGACACTCCATGGGATGGCGGTGAGTATTTCCCCAAAATCCTGTCTACTTCAGAAATTTCGATTGACTGAAACTGATGAGTTTTGTATCGCAAATTTGTAGGCATATTCAAGTTAACGCTCGAGTTCACGGAGACTTACCCTTACAAACCTCCAAAAGTGAGGTTTGTGTCGAAAATGTTTCACCCAAATGGTAAGTGTTGTCTACCCGAATTTAATTTCTTAGTTTTCAGTAAATACAAATGGATTATTCATTACGTTTATTTAATAGTATTTGATGTTGTAAGAACAATGAAATCTGCCCTTCTTCTTCTCAAACTCTTACCGGGCATCATATCAGATCATAGTTTTAAAAAGCTCTTTTGTAATCATCAACGGAGTGATGTTTGGTTCGTCATGTGCAGTTTATCCACATGGTGGTATTTGCTTGGACATTTTGCAAGACAAGTGGTGCCCAGCCTACGATGTCGCAACAGTTCTCGCTTCAATTCAGGTACATTTTTGGTTGTGAGGTGTTCTTATAATGTGGCGTTGTAAATGATTCTCAATACTTATGTTTGTATCATTTGGGTGCAGTCATTATTGTCTGACCCAAATCCAGATTCTCCTGCGAATGAAGACGCTGCTGATTTCTACGTTGGTGATGTCAAAGAATATAAAAGAAGGGTCCGCCAGGTTGTTGAAGAGAGCTTGTCTGATTTATAACCAAAAACTAACGTGCTCATAAATATTATAATTTGGTTTCGATTAACGTGCTCATAAATATTATAATTTCGTTTCGATTAAGACTGTTGTGCTAAATTAAGATCTCGTTTTTCACGTGGTCAAGTCCAGCAAAAAAACGACAAAATTTTATATTTTCATACTTTTCCAAATATACGAAAAGCAAGACATGACATGATGCACATTACTGTGTCAATACTTTATATCTTTTTTTATAGATGGAGACCTGTAAAGGAGGGTATTTATTTATTTATTTATTTTTTTAAATATCATATATCAATTTTAGGTTAATAATAAAAGAATTAAAAATATTTAGTATATTTTTAGGGATTAATATTAAGATGTGTGGTTTTGTTATATTGAAAAAGAACTAATTGTTTTCAGTATAATACTTTTATTTTTATAATTATTAATAATGATGCAAAATGAAGTTTTTAATTATTTATTGATTTTTTATTATTATTTTTGTTAAATATTTGCAAAAATCATGGAAAACAATTATTAAGAATATTTCAAGGGAAACAACTATAGTCTTATTTTATTAAAGTTATGTTTTGTTAACGTTAATCATAAAATAATATTAAAATATTTTTCTCAATAAATAAATAAAATATTATTATTCTATATTAAACATTGAATAGTCTATTAAAAAATGGAAATTGATTATCTTTTAATAATCAATGGTTCACTACACATAATAACCTTAATGAAGACTAATAACATCAAATCTTCTATCATATAAGCTGAATTTATTTTTCACTTCATGTAAAATCATACTAAATTTTACTACATTTCTTTCTTATGCTTTGTTTCTCATTTTGTAATAAGAATAACTCAAAATATGTATTATTTTAACATCATCACTAGTTAAAACATTAAAAGGTTAATCTCACTATCCTAGAGCCTAAACCAACAATGAAGCATTCGAGTTATGTTACCCACAGGTCACAGAAAGTGATATTTGATGTTTAGTGGGATAGTGGAGAAAAAGGGAAGGCGGTGGATTCACATTACCAGTAGCTTCGTGTACCATTTTGTGGCGATTTTATATCACTCCGTGTCAGTCCTGTACGAAAGATTGTTTCGCCAATATCTCTCAAACAATATATTATATCTACATGATTTTATTTTATTTATTTATTTATTTTTGCATGTTTTTATCATCTTTATATATTTTTCCATAAAAAAATATTTCTCAATGAATGCATAGCTAACATCAAAATAGAAAATTACTATAAGATATGGAGGCCAATTTTTTGAAAACTATGCACTCAAATTGTGTGAAATATATTGAGCATTTTTCCATCATTATTATACATCTATTGATTAAACAAATAATAAAAATAATGCATGGTTTTTGAGATATTGTCAAAACAATTTATGTCTTATGTGTTTTGAGAGTCCTATAGAAAACAAAACTTTCTTGTAGCACTTCAGGACAATGAATTAAACGAGTGGGAAAGGTTTCGGAATGATGGGAATGTCACCGAAAACACAAATTTCATGTAGCACTTTAGGACAATGTGTAAAACAAGTGGGAAAGGCTTGGGAATGCTGGGAAATTTCATGGAAATTGATGTGGGTGATGGATTGACATAGCCTTGGTACCATTGGATCATTTGGGAAAAGGGGAAGAAAGCCAAGTTTGACTTCTTTAGATGAAATTTGATCCATTTTTTCCTTTTGCTATTTGTCCCACAATGTTAATAATAATTTCTGCAGTGGTATTTGGCCCATAAGCTTCAATGAAATAAAACCTATTTTTTGAGTTTTTGTAAATATAAAGTGTTTTATGGGGTAAATATAAAAATATGTTTTATTTATTTACCATAGCTCTAGATTATTCATATTTTTATTTATTTACCATACCTCTTGTTTATTTGTATTTTTCATTTATTCACCATACCTCTTTTTTGAATGTTCATATTTTAAATTTATATTGTGTTTATATTTAATAATAATAATTAGATTGATTTTTAAATATGGTTGACACTAGATTAAAATTGTTAAATGTTAAATGCCAAGAATTACATATTAAATGTTACATTTACATTTACATTTTTATGTGAGATCTAACCCCATATTAGGTTTTAGTGTGCTAAAGTAAATATTGCATGTTTGTGCTAAAATCAAGGTCAACAAACCTCAAGGAAGATGATTGAATTTTAAAGCTACCACGTGAATACTCCCAAAAAAAAAAAAAAGTTTACATTAATTAAGCAAAATATTTCGGTGGAGAGATCAAGCAAGGTGAGTGTGAAGAGTCACACAAGCTCACCAGGTGAACCTAGTGTGTGTAGTTATCAAGTAAATCTCTCAAAGGAGGCTTTGAAATTGGATGCAGGCCAAAATTTTGGAGGGTGTTGTAGCCACTATCCTTTAGGCCAAAATTTCAGAGGGTGTTGCACTCGCTACAAAATATTCCAGTCTGTAGAAAAATATTCATTCACATTGCTAGACTAGTCTCTATTGAGTAGTAGACATTATGGTTCCGGTATTTCCACAACAACTATGTTCATGCATTGGTGGACTCGACTATCATGAGATAGTCGAGTGATCACTTCTCAAAGTTTACCAATGGCTAGCATAGATGTTTGATTATGTTAGGCCAAAATTTCAGAGGGTGTTGCACTCGCTACAAAATATTCCAGTCTGTAGAAAAATATTCATTCACAATGCTAGACTAGTCTCTATTGAGTAGTAGACATTATGGTTCCGGTATTTCCACAACAACTATGTTCATGCATTGGTGGACTCGACTATCATGAGATAGTCGAGTGATCACTTCTCAAAGTTTACCAATGGCTAGCATAGATGTTTGATTATGTTGGATGATTAGCATGGCTATCTTACTCCATAGTGCATTGATATTTTTTGTAATGGAGAGTGGCATGGTATTGGTTTTCATGGCAGAATCAACCAAGCGGTTGTGAACATTTTAGTTAAAACATCAAATGACAGCAGGAACGGAGGGCAACTTGAGTTTTCTTCTTTCATGTAAAGTGAATTTAGCACAATGGAAAGTGATCTGGGAGGTGTTCTTGCTCCCTTGTTGGTAGAGGTTGTGATGTCTATTACTGTCGACCCCAATGCATGCAACACGATGTCTCGTTGACTCAGACAAACTAATGTTCACGTGAGTTTGATTCATGTCATATATAATGTTGTAGTCCAGAGGTGGAAGTGTAAGGGTAGCCCCTTTACTCCTAATATCATAATGGTCATTTTTCTTCAGGGCCTATTTTTCGGTGTTTGTCTTTAATGTTTCATGCGAGCATAGGTATGCATTCACCTCCTGCCCAAAACTTGATGCTTTCACCACATGAAATACCTTCGTCATTATCTGTGTCTTTCAGTTGCTCTTGCATATTATTTTCTGCATCAAATTTATGACTTCATATACAACATGCAACTTGCTTCGAGTCCAAACAAGAGTTCTCGGTGTGATGTCCTTCGTGGAATGAAGAAAACACATAATTCACACACTCATCGAGGTGGTACACAGAGCTCTGCATAGTTTTTGGAGTGAACCATTTCCTGTGTGATGACACACTTCCTTTTATATATTTGGTTGGATGGATGCTTGCACACATGTCTTTTTTCTGTTGTTTAAGCTAGGACAACTATGTTGTGAAGTTCTTGAGGAGGTGACTAAAGGTTTCGATATCATTTGCTTCCATATCTCTACTATTTGTCACCATCACCTGGGACGTTTTGTTCATATCTTTGGAATCCTTTGCTGGTTTAGATTCCTTGATGACTCCAATCCTATGCAGGTATTTCTCAACAACAATAGAATCTTCACATTTTTAAAATAGTGTTGGTTTCATAGCTCACTTGACGAACTCCGCAACGCTAGTCGGCAATGCAGACATGCAGTAATCAATAGTGATGGAGTCATGAGGTTTGGTTTTTGCAGCAAATTTTTTCAATATGTGTCTAAAACATTGATTGAAGTCTTTTACCTTTTATGTCCCCTCCACATTCAATATTCACAATTCTTTGAGTAGCATGGATATGGTTGTGTCATAAACAAACTTTTCAAGAAAAATACATTTCAATTCACCCGAGTAGTGTATGGAGTTGGCTAGAAGGTTGTGATACCATGCAGCCTTGATTTTGTTTTCCATTGAAACGAGAAACCTCTAATTCATGTTATAATAAGAATATATCTAAGGGAGTATCATGTTTATTAAAAAATTTAATCTTATTGAAGCCTCCATTGATATTCTTGTCTTTGCGGAAAATTAAAGTCAGGAATGGTTAAATTCAGTCTATGCTAGGAATGAAATAAATTATTCTAATAGGTATGTAGAAATCGATGAAGTTAGTCATTAAATAATAAAATGTTAATATATATATATATATAGACCTATGCATTGGAAGTGCATACTTGTACTTATAAGCATCATTGCATACAATAATGTGTAAACCATCGTAATTACTAAGAAGCAAGTCCTATTGCTTATTGATTGATAATAAAAAGGATTATGCTCAACTCATAAGTCCCTCTCAAACAATATGAAATTATGTGTGGAGATACAGATAAGGTGTTGGGGTTAATACTTAATAAGCACAGACCCTTCCAATTTACGAATTGAGACAACTCGTCAACTCATCGTTAAACTTCTCATTTGGAAAACATTCTAATTGAAAAGCAACAATGATTATGATCTAGTCTTATTCACAAGTTAGTACTTGTCAATAATTAAAGGTTGGTATATATTTATACCATGAATTGCGGAAGAATTTATCTTTTCCTTTTAAATTCATTCACGTATGCAGAATTTGACTGTTACATCAATGTATAGGACTTTTAGTTGCTTAAATTATATCTGAGCTAATATTTAGCGTAAATTATTATGTGCTAATGATATGCAAGGAATGTGTACAACTCATGAATATGTTATGATTAAACCAATAGCATTAGGTTAATTCAGAAAATATAGGATTAGGTAGGATAACCATTGAGTCTTGTCACAATAACTAAACAAGGGATGATAGCAAGGATAGAGAAAGCGTGATGTGGACCGAAAGAGCTTGTGAGCATTGTGTTGTTTCTTATTAACATTGATGTAATTGGCATATATTATCATGATATTGACATTAAAGTTGTGCATAACTAGCTTTAATAGAGGAAGTCCATGTTTTCATCATTGTTTTATTGTTGTATGATACATATACTCATGTATTGTCATGGATTGTTGTTATATTATTATCATAAGCCTCGTTGAGTGGTCATCAAGATATACATGTTTTGGAAAGAATCGTGCTAGAATATACACATAATAATGAGGCATAAAAATTATTCCATGTAAGCACATGGGTGTACATTATTATAGCCTTGTAACAATATTATAGTTATCATTTGGTTGGTGACAGATGTCAATCATCAAGGGAATGAAAGAGTCTAGAGTTTAATGGATTTTTGGAATTGTCTTGCAACTCGTGATGAATTTTGATATTAGCCTTGGGTTTGTTATACAACTTATATAGAAATCATTGTATGACAACCCTCAAGATGTCTACTACCCCAATGCCTATAAAAGGGGAGTATGTATGGAGAGTGAAAGAACATGATTGACATAATGATCATTTTGGTAAAGTATAATGTAGAGTGGTTAAGTTGTTGAATCATAAAAAGTGCAATAGTAAATCACCTAAGTTGAATTATTTAAGAATGAAGTAGTGATCTAATGATTCTTAAAGTATGAGTTAATAGTTTCTTTAAGATGAAAATATGCATGAATACATGATATACTATTGATATCGTGTTACAACCACATGAAATGTAGAAATAATTTACACTTGATGTAAAAACTTTCTTTGATTACTGAGAGGCACCATGGTCATAAAAATTCCTTCTAAACTGAGTATAGTTATTTTATTTAAAGGAATGTTTGACATGATACTAGCATGATGGAAAAAATGTCAATAAAGTTATGTCATGTAGCCGATACCATGAGGATGGTATGATGGGTTGTACCATAAGTGGTACTATGTACAGTAGCATACACGGTAACTGTAAGATTACATGTGTTACATGATTGAAAAATGATATTTGTGTCGGTGTGTATAATATACCTTGTGGACAGGTATATAGAAAGACATTGGATAGATGTCTGGCTAGTGCAACTGACTAGAAGGTTACAAAGAAAAAGAATATTAAGATTGATATAAGTAACCATTTCTAATTGCAGTTTGGCATACATAAGATTATGATGAATATATATTGATATGTGAACTAATTTGGTATGAGCTTGTAGGCATATTAGTGAGGAAAATATGCTAACTGAATGTTGTATGCAGAGAGACTTCAAGAAGTAGGTGTTCGATAAGAACAAAAAGGCTTGGAAGAATGCAAGAAGGCAAGATCCATTCTTGAGATAAAATAAATGATAATGAATATTTGCTTTAGTAATATCAAGTAACTCATTACGATATTTATCATAGTTAAAATTTTGCATCTGTAAATTCTCACTAATGGTTTAAAAATAATGTACAGGTGGCTATGAAAGGAGAGCACTCCTTCAGACCGATGTAGCTATGGAATGAGATGTGATGGGAGAACTCCTTGTGACCAATGTACATCGAAATATTGGCATCAAATGGCAGAGCCATGAATGTTGTGGAGTGAGAAACTAGCTATCTGTCCACAAGGACATGACACAGTGATACACCGAGGATGGTGTAAAATTTAAGGGGTGGAGTATGTAACACCCCTCCCTTATGTGATAAATTATTATAAACGTAAGTTGAGGAAAGCTAGGTGTGATACCCTCCTTTGTAGATTAAACTATTCTAAACCGAAGGTGAGGAAAGGTAGGTGTGATATGTAATATGCAGAAAAAATTTATTATTAAATAAATTAATAAAACAAATCACTTGGAGGGTGGAGCACCAAGAGAGAGTAGATTCTTGCCAAATCCCATTGATAAATGTGATAGAGATGAATCTTTCATCATAAATCTTATAGATGTGATTCTAGATAAGCTTGGATGGATTGGAGATCCATCAGATGGATCGGATACCAATATCCATCGGACATAAAAGCTTTACAAAAATAAAGGAAAGATTTTATGAGGAAAAGCCTCATGGGATATCAAGACAAGCTTTTCTGAAGAACACCTAGGAAAATGAAAAAAATCCATAAAAGTGGGATGCCTCTAAGGGCAACCAAATCATGAAAGAGGGTATTAAGTACCTCATGCATTGATCAGCTAAGGATAGTTGATGCTTGGCAGGAAACTTGGCTCAGGGGAATCAATGGTGATTCATGGTTGGGTGGTGGTTATCCTCCATCCAAGTGAGTTTTAGTTGGTATCATATGTGTGGATTGTACTATATGTAGCTCCCTATCGTGCAAATGGTTTCAATGCTTTCAATTTATTATTTTAATTGTATGTGAGTTAATTGTGTAGGCGAATGACATCTGTGCATGATGAATGATTTTGATTCTATGTTTGTAATTACAGAGGCCAAGGTTTCACTTATCTAATCGATGCAGTGTTATGAAGTGCACCTAATGAGGGTTCCAATTTCTTATCTCATTTTGTGTTAGTTATGTGTTAGTCAATGTATCGATAAGTGATTCCATATCTTATGCATGTGATTTTTACTGCCAAAGTAGAGGTAGCAGTAGAAGCATAATATCGGATTGTGATTGCCTATGCATGATAGAACCCGCATGGGACCCTTATGCAATTATAGGATTACTACACAAAGTTGCCTTATGGGATACATATGTATGGATGGGTTAATTATCAAGTTAATGTAATGTCGATCATCATTATGTTAGAGAAAGGGCATGATATGTATTAATGTTATACTATGTCTCTAGGTCAACTTGGATGATAAAGAGTAAAAGATATAAATGCATGTAGTTCACTATGTAGTTTTTAGTGGCTCAATTATCTAATTCATATGTATGCAAGAGCTATTTTTAACCTTTCTACCCATTGTATAATAGTCGACTAAGTCTATAGAACTGTGATTCTAATGTATGATCAAATTAGCTACTTTCGACTTAAGTTATTAAATGCTTTTGGGCTAAATATACTCTTTGTGAGGGTTCAATCTTAACGATAAATAACCAAAATTTTTACATGGTGGGAGTGTGGGAGTTAAATTCTTAAGTAGGCACAGGAGGTATGTTACACATTTCCACCCTTCAGTATCTAGGAACCCTAAAATAAATTCTAACCCCAAGGTCACAAATATGGTAATATTCATTTATATTTATCTAATTATCATCACAAAACATGATATATCAAATTGAATCATATTACCCAACTAATCCCTATAAAACTATATTAATTTCCCATAAAAATATACACAACTTTTTATCATTAACAATGATGTCATAGTAATAATAATCCAACTTCAAGGAGGATCAAAGGATTTACCAAATAGATGGATGAGACTCATTTGTTTTTGTTAAGGGGGCTACCTCTACATACCTCTATGATTGCTAAAGTCTAAAGTCTAAAAGTAAAGATAGTTGATTAATTAAAATTATAACCTTTTAAAAAAAAACACATATTAATAAACATTAAACATTACGATCTAAATATTTTATTCAACTAATATATTCGATACTAAACTTTTATAAAAATCACATTTTAATTTGTTCTATAAAATACAACATATTATCGATAATAAGCATGGTAAAATTAACCTATATTCACCTTAAGCCAAAACTTTTTCAAATTTTAGTTATATATATACATATATCAATTTACTTGTCATTTACGTTTGTCCATATTAAACTTCCACAAATTACATTTTATTTGCTTTATAAAATACAACGTTCTATCAATATAGTAATGATGGTATGGTTAAAACATATTAGTGGTGTATTAATAAATATATGAGTGATGTATTATATATACTTTAATTTATTTTATATTTCTAAGGAATAACTTTGTTAACTAACTAACTAATCTCTTAGCTCTTACACATACGACATATCTTACTCTTTATGGTGTAAAACACATATATGCTTTACGTGGACAAATTACGAACATTAAGAAATAATGGATTCGGATTAAGAAATTAAAAATTTGAGTTTTCCTCATTATCTATCAAGTTTTGTTTAATATATGTAACAATTTAAAAGAAAAATAAAACTTAACTACTAGCATTCCCAATGTGCCAAAGTTTATTAACACAAACAACGATATTGATGTAAGGACGCGACTCAAATAAATTTTTACGACGACGATGTGAATACCTAGTCCTCATTCTCTCCGTCTTACTATCTTCTTTTTTTCTCTATCCATTTTCACTTATCACTTTATTATCTCCCCTTTCCGTATCCATTTTCACTTCTTTTTATTAAAAATTTATTTTGCATCATTCACTTCTCACTTTTTTTCTCTTTCATCTTCACTTTTCACTCTCATGTCTTTCTTATCTTCTCTCTCTCCCTTTCCAACTCTATCTTTCTATCCATCTCTCTTCACCCATCTCTCTTTATTTCTCTCTCTCCCTCTCTCTCTGTGTCCAATCCAATCCAGTCTCTTCCCACATTGCCCTCTTCCTCTCTCTGAAGTTCTCTCTCTTGTCCTTCATCTTTCTCCATTTATCTTCTCCATCTCTTTATCTTCTTCTCTCTCTCTTCCCCCATCTCTCTCTCTCTCCCTAACTATGCGGATATATCTCTATGTTTCTCCTTCTCTCCCTCTTCTATCCATCTCTGTTTCTTTCTCTATTTATCTCTCCCCTAAAGATACACACTCTCTCTCCATCTCTCCCTTGGTACTCCTCTCCCCACTTCTCTCTCTCTCTATATATATTTCTTCTTCCCTCCCTCCCCCTCCAACTCAATCTCTCTATCCCTCCCTCTCTGCTCCTCCCTCTTAAGCTCTCTCCTTTGTCCTTGCTCTCTCTCTCTTTCTCTACCACCTCCCTCTCTCTTCCCCCATCTATCTGTCTCTCTCTCTCTCCCTCTCTCCCCACTATCCTCTAACTATATCCCTCACTCTCTCCTTCTCTCTCCCACCTCCATATTTATTTCTCCCTCTCACTCTCTTACCCTTATCTAACTCTCTCACTCCTCTCCATCTCTCTCTTCATTCGTCCTCTCCCTTTCCTTAGTTTTATCTCCATATATCCCTTTGCAATCCCCCTATCCCTCCACCTTGTATAACTTTTTCTTTGTTATGGCTCCCATATATATCTAAAGTTAACAAATATATCATGATACATTAGTATATATTATAATATAATCAATTTAATATGGTACTAATTCAAAGTTATTAAATTTAATAATATTAATATTATAATATATTAATATGAATATTAATTTAATAATAATAATAATAATATAGTTAGTTATATATTAATATTAGCATTAATAATGTTTTTGGGCATGGTATTAATAATATTTTGGTTCATGGTATTTTGGCCATAGAATTGGTATTTAATTAGACGTTGATTTCTAATCATATTTGAGATATTTCTATTTATTTACCATACCCCTTTTATGTTTATTTATTTACCATACCATTATTAATCATTTGGTTCATGGTATTTGGCCCATAGAATTGGTGTTTAATTAGATGTTGATTTTAATCCTATTTGATATATTTTTATTTATTTACCATACATATTTTATATTTATTTATTTACCATGCCGCTTTTATAAATATGTTATTAATAATAATTTGTCCCATGGTATTTGGGCCAAAAAACCTATCTTTTGAGGCTTTGTAAATATAAAGACGTGTATGGGGTAAATATAAAAGGAGGTTTTATTTATTTAACATAGCTCTAGATTATTTATAATTTTATTTATTTACCATACGGCTGGAGTAAGTATAAAAGGAGATTTCGTTTATTTACCATGCCTCTTTTTTGAGTGTTCATATTTTACATTTATATATTTTCTTTAAATAATAATAATAATTAGTTTGATTTTTAAATATGGTTGAAATTAGATTAAAAATGTTAAATGTTAAACATTACATGTTAAATGTTTATATTTTTAAGTGAAATCTACCCCATACTGGATTGTAGAGCACTAAAGTAAACACTACATATTTATCTCTAAAAATAAAGTCAAGATAATTGAATTTTGAAACTACCACATGAATACTCCAAAAACTCTTAACTTTAATTAAGATTCAAAACAAATCTTTAAACACAATAAACCACTTTCAGCTAACAAGAGTTTGACTAACTTTAAGAAAAAGTATGACAATAACATTAAATATGAAAAAGTAACCCAATATGATAACACCATAAAAAAAACCATAAAAGGCCTCCAAGAAATAAACGGGAAATAACAAATTCATATATATTCAAATAAGAACTCCAATCTACTATGCAAAGCTATGCAAGGAACTTAAGAAAGAGAAAACCACTAAATAATGAAATGAATTTGTCTGCAACCATCTGCGATGGCGTTTCTAAGTATAAATGGATCACAACTTCATAAGTATAAATGGATCACAACTTCAT
Organism: Pinus taeda; assembly: GCA_000404065.3. Taxonomy (NCBI): domain Eukaryota; kingdom Viridiplantae; phylum Streptophyta; class Pinopsida; order Pinales; family Pinaceae; genus Pinus; species Pinus taeda. The sequence continues at coordinate 29,534 of APFE030310734.1, forward strand.
CTCGTTCATCATCAATTTCTATTGTAAAGAAAATAATTGAGGAGAACACTTAACCACAATTGAGATAAATCCCATATATTAAAATTCTTAGAAGATATAAACCTAAGAGCTTAATATGATGTCACAAAATGCATTACAATCGAGGAGAAGAGTTAACCACAATTAAGATAAATCTCATTTATTAAAATTCTTAGAACATATAAACCTAAGGGCTTGAATATGACGTCACAAAATGCATTAAAAAGCTTCGAACATGTAAAAGAACATCAATTCCACAACAAAATATATTGATTCACCTCCAAGGCAACCTAACACGATCCAAAAGACGCTTTCGAACCACCAAAAAAAAATTATGGAAAACCACTAAATAAAAAGATCATGGAAAATTTTAGGGATCCAAAAGGCGCTTTCGAGACTACCAAATAAAAAATTACGGAAAATCACTAAATAAAAAGATCATGGAAAATTTTAGGGGTGAATGTTCGCCCTTTGTTGAAATTAAAGATTTTTAAATTTTTAGTGGGTGAATATTTTGTATCATAGTACATTTTTACAAATTACCTCAAATAACCCACCTTATTTTAAGGGATAGGGTAAAAAAGACAAATTTAGCCATTGAAATTAGGAGTTACAACCTTTGATTCTCCCTAATTTTCAAGAATAGGTTTTATTTAAGTGAATCCTACAGGTCAAATAACATATTTATAAAAGAAGCATGGTAAATAATAAAAATATATAAAAATATAAATAAATGAGAGGTATGGTAAATAATAAAACATTTTATATTTACTCCATAATCACCTTATATACATAAATAAAAATATAAGTAAAGTGGAGGTATGTAATAAATAACATCTTTTGATACTTATCAAAAGGAATGGAAATAATAAAAATTATAAATAAACTAGACATACTGTAAAAATCACACACCTCTTTTTATTTTAGTCCATACTTTTGGTTCTATTTATGAAAGCTTAGAAAAAAGGTTTTATTTAAGTGAATCCTATGGGCCAAATACCATATTTGTAAAAGAGGTATTGTAAATTAATAAAAATATAAATAAACTAGAGGTATGGTAAACAAATAAAACATTTTTTTATATTTACTCCATAAGTCACCTTATATTTACAAACACTCAAAAAATACCATGTGCTAGATTATTATTAATACCATGCAAAAAACATTGTTAACCATAATATTAGTAATAATAATAAAAAAATGGAACATGGTATTGACCCATGGTATTCACCAAAATGGCACATGGTATTGACCCATGGTATTCATATGGAACGTGGCTTATTTAAATGGGGAATTAAACCAGCATAGATCCATCTTTGCTCTGGATCTACTCACCTCCGAGAGGTATCAAATATCGTGATATGCGAACTAGCATAGAGTGAAAAAATATTTGATGGCTTTCGAGGCTTGGTGGATCAAGAGTAAAAATGGATGTTGTAATTTAATGTAGGTTAAACGTTT
>APFE030310738.1:0-16184 GCA_000404065.3 Pinus taeda
GGGAATTGAATTTGACTGGGAATTCTATTTGTCTGGGAATTGAATCTGAGACTTCTATCTCGATTAGTGGAAAGTTGGAAACCTCCATTCTGTTTATTGGTTTTAGCATACATGTAGATAGACATATCACACCATTAGTGGTATAGTGGTATAGGTGTGTATGATGCGTTAGTTTATTTAATTAATCAGAGAATTGTATTCATTTGCTTCTTCAAAAATATTGACTTAAAAAAAAAAAATAGGCTGACTTTATTTCCTTTTATTAGAGAAAATCATTATTTTGATAATATTAACTCCACTACTTAAAAAATAAAAATACTCAAAACCATGTAATATTAACTTACATCCCACTACTTTACCAAAAAAAAAATACTCAAAAACAGTACATCTGCAATCCATATCTCAGAAATCGATCATCTTGTATACACATGATCCATCACTGGAGGCGTCACGCCCCCAAGCCTACGGTGGTCTTTCAACCATGCCATTGAGGTGCAGCACCACCGAACACTTTCTTTTTAACAATACTCATGCACATGGACTACGCCTAAATTCACCTTCGCATTACTTAGCTTGTTGTTTCGCAACCAGTAACATAACATTTATCTTTATACTTATGAAGCCCTACTCATTTCATTATCCATACGCAATTAAATAACAAGAACATCAACAATTGCAACAAGTATAAAGGGGAGGGGCAACTCCCCGTAATGTGAGTCTGCCCAACAGTTTATTAAGAATATCAGTTTTACAATACAAGTGTGCTTGGCAAAATCCAAGCCAACACTTAGCCAAATTACAACCGAGGCATAGAACTGCCTTTTACAATGTTCGTGCATACCTTGCACGGTGGGAGGGTGCTCACCCTAGTCACCAAGACTCCCTCCTCAAGCTTTACACAAAATCTGCATACAACCGTACACCCGGGCACACCTTGCCCAACCTCCGTTCAACTCCAAGAGTATACCAAGCAAGCAGCTTTCCCAAGAGACGTGCGCATGAGCTATGCGCATTCTCCTACCATTTCTGCACACTTCCTCTTGAGCTCTTTGCGCAGATAAGAGGTGAACGATCAATGTTCGAATGTCTCCAAAGTCCAGCCAACGCACATATACTTATACGCATGGTGGTGGGGTGTGGTGGCTCTTGGGCCAACCACATAACGCGTTTACAACAACCCTCACGGCGCCCTGGAGCATGTTGGCCAACCCACCAACATTCCAACGCTATGTGGGCTATAAACTCCCCCATCGCCCATCGCATTTCCATATCGTTCGTCGCACAAGTTCTTTGGAACGTCGCATTGCTGTTTTGGTAACGTCGCATTTTAAGCGAAGGCACCCGCGCTCCGTCGTCGTGCGGTCGTGCACGCCCGGGCGCCCGGCGCCCGCTCGTCGCACAATCCACAAGGCATTACATCCTCCTCCACCTGAAGTCGTTGTCGTCCTCGACAACATCCCAACTCCAAGCATCAATATCCATGATGTCAACTCTCCTCACATATGGCAAACATCCCTGCAACATATGTAGGACTCCATCTCCACCATGTCTCATCTAAATGACCAACTGTCACCAAGATAGTCCATACCAAAGTCTACCTCCATCGATATGTCGTATATTGGATGTCCATGATCATCGACCACCTGCCACGATCTCCCCATGCTGCTCTCCACAATGGAAGGCTGATCCTTCCAACATCAAGCTACATGCCCGTTGCAACTATGTGTCAGCTCCATCATGTGCATCATCTCCATCATGTGCAAAACTGCCCATGATATGTCAACAAGTGTTAACACACCTCAATCATGTGCCAACATCTCAACAATCGGAAGTCCTCTCAATCCATGACAATCAACCATCATGTCACAATCTCCACATGCTGCTCCATTGTGGAAGGCTGGCCCCTCCATCTCAAGCTACATGCCTATTGCAACATATAGTGTCGACCTCATCATGTGTCGTTCCCATGTGAACTCTGCCATGATACTCCAACACAATGCTAACACATCATGTACATGCTATAGCCCCCACGTCTGAACTAGTTGGGTAGCTAATCCAACCATCACGTCCAAACCATGAGAATGCACACCCTCATGCTGCCATCAGTTGTTCCTCAAAACATCCTGCCACATCCTGAACTCGATCAAGAATCCATCCTCATAAGTAAACCATGCTCAGGTCCATGAAGTAGTCCTCATCTCATCTGCAACATGTCCATGATGTTTGGTGTGAATGGGCTATATGAAATTAGCCACATCTTTCCCAACATCATCCATATGTGTGCCTCCTCCATATGAAGAGACCATCTCATCAAACTCCAACTCTCGGTGTGTCACATCCATGTCCATGAAGCTACCTCCATCACATCTGCAATGTGTCATCTCTCAAGTCTGCCAAGTGCTCTAAGAGAACACCTCTCTCCATCAAGTCAAGTGCCTCAAGAGAACACCTTTCTCATATATCCATGTGCTGCCCATGATCAAAGATCAATCAGCTCCCATGTGTAAAAGTAGTTGAGTCTCGACTCAACCCATACCCAAGTGTGGCCACCAAGGTATCATCATCATTGTAACTCCATCACCTCAAAGTGTCTCATATCGATCCTCTACATCAAGTCACTCTTTCAAGTCACACCCATGTATGCACTTGAAAGTATGCACCTGCATCAAAGTCCCTGAACTCAGCTCCTCAATGCATCAGATCCTCCAAGTCCACCATATGTGAAGTCACAACAATCTCATGTCATCATGAGCTCCATAAGCCATCCCCAACCAACATCTCAGCAAGCATACAAGTCTCCACCCAAAGGTCTCTGCAAGATGCCTTAGCTCTCCATGTAGTAAGAATGCCCCATAGTCTGCTCACAACTCCATCCAAGTCCATGGCTTTGTTGCACAAGAGTGTACAACCTCTCCATAGGCTTATAAGTATAAGTCTCCATGTCACATAAGCACATCTATTTGCACAACATCCATGCCTTGGTACACCTCATTGGATGCCCATAAGTGACATCTCTACAAGTGCACCCACAATATGTCCCTGCATAAGACTTCCATGCTCCATGTCTCCAACCTGATATTCATGACTAAGTTGTCCATGTAGCCCAACCAAGTAGACCCATCACAACCATCGGTCATCCCTATCCAAGTGGCAATCTTCGGTCTAGTGAACTCGGTCACCCAACCATATCATCATGTCATGAGTTTCCTCCATCATAGCTCCTCCACCAAAGTGTCCACCAAGACTTGCTCTTGGTCTCGGCCATGAGAAGTCCACCCAAGAGTGTGCCCTTCAAACTGTCCATGAGTCATGCCGGGCACTCAGCCATGTGGCTAAAGCACAACCCAATCATCCACAACGATCATCAAGTTCCACCCTTGTCACGGGCCTTTGTACCTTCTCCCACAAGGTCACAAACAACCCCAACAAGTCCTGCAACAATCAACAATCCTTGTTTCCCCATACAAGGTTTCATCATAAACATCCATGGTAAGATGCTTCCTAGTATCGGCAAACTGACTTTGCCCTTCCCTGCACATGGTCCATCTACCAAATGCTCAAACAGAACACATGTATCAATAGTACTTACATCATCATGAGGTTCCCCCATGAGAGTACCCTCATCCACACATGCCTGCAAAATGCCTGACCCTGGTCCAACTTGATCAATCTCAAGTTCATCCTCCATCATGATCATGTCTGCAACATCATCGGTCGTCAAGACTTCCTCTTCCTTGGTAGCACAATCTGCAACTTCAACTTGCTCCATTGTCCAACCAAGTTGAAGAAGCTCATCTTCAACATTCTTTTCCAAGACTGCAAGCTCTTCTCGAATCCGGGGATTCTCCCTTTTCATCCGCTTCAACCTGTATAAGGTAAGCAAGAGCTTCCCTTCGCATTCTTCCAAACCTGCCATGCCTTGTACTTCGTCTTCCCTGGTTCGTACTTCGTTCAGACACCCAAACTGTGTATACCTGCCCACACGCAGTCCTACTTGCCCACCTCACAAGTGCCCAAATCGTATGACCAGCACGTAGTACCGCCTGCCCAACTCTACGACACCCGGTTCCAACCTCCACCAGCTTCACCAAGCACCTTGCAACCATGAACCGGCCCTTGTTCCACTCATGTGAAACTAGCTTCCTTCACCTGCAAGTACTTGCCTCCACTGTCATGAGCAACCTGCTCAACCAGCTCAACTAAGCTCTGATACCAACTGTCACGCCCCCAAGCCTACGGTGGTCTTTCAACCGTGCCAGCGAGGTGCGGCACCACCGAACACTTTCTTTTTAACAATACTCATGCACATGGACTACGCCTAAATTCACCTTCGCATTACTTAGCTTGTGTTTCGCAACCAAGTAAACATACATTTATCCTTTATACTTAATGAAGCCCATACTCATTCATTATCCATCGCAATTAAATAGCAAGAACATCAACAATTGCAACAAGTATAAAGGGGAGGGGCAAGTCCCCATAATGTGAGTCTGCCAACAGTTTATTAAGAATATCAGTTTTACAATACAAGTGTGCTTGGCAAACTCCAAGCCAACACTTAGCCAAATTACAACCGAGGCATAGAACTGCCTTTTACAATGTTCGTGCATACCTTGCACGGTGGGAGGGTGCTCACCCGAGTCACCAAGACTCCCTCCTCAAGCCTTACACAAAATCTGCATACAATCGTACACCCGGGCACACCTTGCTCAACCTCCGTTCAACTCCAAGAGTATACCAAGCAAGCAGCTTTCCCAAGAGACATGCGCATGAGCTATGCGCATTTTCCTACCATTTTTGCACACTTCCTCTTGAGCTCTTTGCGCAGATAAGAGGTGAATGATCAATGTTCGAATGTCTCCAAAGTCCAGCCAACGCACATATACTTATACGCATGGTGGTGGGGTGTGGTGGCTCTTGGGCCGACCACATAACACGTTTACAACACCCCTCACGGTGCCCTGGAGCATGTCAGCGAGCCCACCAACATTCCAACGCTATGTGGGCTATAAACTCCCCCATCACCCATCGCATTTCCATATCGTTCGTCGCACAAGTTCTTTGGAACGTCGCATTGCTGTTTTGGTAACGTCGCATTTTATGCGAAGGCACCCGCGCTCCGTCGTTGTGCGGTCGTGCACGCATGCCCGATGTGCGCGTGCGCCCGGGCGCCCGCCCGTCGCACAATCCACAAGGCGTTACAGGAGGCATCCGGATCTCACCTCCTCGATGAACTTTACGTTGGAATGTAAACCATTTGTTTGGAAGCTCTGGCCCCTTACTTTAGTGCACTTTGGGTTTCCCGAAAAGGTAAACTGTGCCCAGCCCCTTCTGTTGCCGATGGGAAATCGCTTGCTTGAATGCTCCCACTGCTGGCGGGCGATATGCTGGATTAACGGGATGCCATTGCGGAATTTATTGCTAGCTGTGGTTAAACTTTCATACACCCTGTCCTTCTGCTACTGGTGAATTGGGTGTATCCCTATAATAAAATGCTTCGTTTTAGCTGACGTGTGCGTACCATGAGTGGTGTATTTGTATCTGACGTGTACATTGGGACCCAGTTAAGACGCATGTTGTTCAATCACCGCAAAGCTCAGTTTGTAAGCTTTGTTATTTTTTCTGACGTGTACAGTAAGACCCCGGTCACTAAAGATGTGTTTAATCATCTAGCTCGAGCATAATTGACTAGGTGTATCGTACATGTTCAGACCTGCCTGGCCCACTACTTTCAGTTATAAGTTATTTGTCTAGTTTAACAAGGCGGAGGAGTTGTTCGGAAAGTTATAGAAATTCTAGTCATATTTAGAGAAAATCTTGCAAGGATTTTTGTAAATCCAAATTATAGTTATTAAACTTCAAAAATTTATGTGTCCTAGGCGTTTTTGATGGTGTTGAATCCATTCCCACCATCAAAAACACTATTCAAACACTGCCTCTACAATTTTTTTGAAATTTTCTTACCCAAATTTCAGTCACTTTTAACTATCGAAACAATTCCAACAGACCATCGAAATAATTTTGGCCGCCTGATTAGACGACTCCTAAGTTATATCCTTAATATTTTATTTCCTATAATCAATATTAAATGGGTACTAATGTATTAATACAATGTATGGCGTTGTTTATTCTTTACTTCGTTGTTGAAAATAAACAAGAAGTTATATTTTTAAGATTTAATTTATTGTTAATCAAATACAAATAATTATTAATATAGTAAGGTAATGTAGGTTGGTGATACAATATTTAATATATTTTTTAGATGAATCCACAGTAAAACTTATTTTCCATCAACGTTTCAAATCCCCACTGGGATCCATCATTAGGGCTTGATAGAAGAAGAGCTAAATTGAGGGAATTAAATAGTAATGAGTAATGAGGGGAGAAGATTAAAGGATGAGATGAATGTCGCTATTTTAATATGAATTGTTTCAAATTATTATTATGTTAATCATTATTATAAAAATCTTTTAATTAATTTTAATATTATTAATAATTAATTGATTTTACTATAGTAGTTATTATTATAAATTTTAATTCATATAAACATTTAATATTATTAATAATATGTGAACTGTTTAATATCAGTATATATTGGTATTAGTAATCTTACTATTTTGTATTTAATATTTAATATATATATTTATATGTTAGTATAGTGTTCATTATAAATAGTATGTGATAAATTATTATAAAGTGGTATTATTGAATAATAATATTAATATAAGAGGTTTTGTATTAAATTTTTAAAAATTAAAATTAAAATTAGTAATTACATATATATTAATTATTAATAATTAAAAATTAAAAATTAATTAACAATAAATAAATAATATTAATAATTTATAATTAATATCAAGACCTAATATAATTATGTAAATAATTAATAATTAATGACTAATAATTATTAATATTTAATATTAATATAATATTCATAATTAATTAATAATAAATATTAATATTAATATTAATAGATGATGGAAGTTTAATTTTTAATTTCTAATAATTAACTACTTATTATTATTATTTATTTATTTTTGAAATTAATACTTAATAATACCAATTCTTATAATAGTTACTAATAAATAGCTGTTATTGTAAATGTTATAATTAAGTACTACTTATTATTATTATTATTATTAGACTTAAATTATTAAAGCAATGCTACTTAACTACTTAACTCTTAGAATGGGAGAGGGAAACCTACCACTGATTGCTATACCTGAGATGTATTGGTGGCTCTAATTTTTCTGATTAGGGGAAGCCAGCTTCTACTAATCTCCATAACATTGTCTCTTTTGAGATTATGCGGATGTTTGATAATTTCAAGAGCTTCTCTAATCTTTCGTCTATTATGTTGTTCTTCCCTTGCGACAATTGAGGCGTTTTCCAAACAGACATGGTGTTTAATTTTTGAGGAGTGCTCTGCCAGGGCTGAAGTACGTGACCTTTCATTTCTAATATCAGCTCCATGTTCTTTGAGTCTTGTCTGCAAGGAGCGACCTGTTTCACCAATGTAGCTTTTTCCACACGAACAATCTATTTTATAGACACCCTTAAGTTGGTGTCTATCAATACTGTCCTTGACCGACCTCATACGTTGCCTAATAGTTCCAGGTGCTGAGATTTCTCTATGGCTCTTTTAATCTCTTTTTCTTTGTAGCCTATACTCTGAAAGGTTAGGACTAAATGCTCCTTCTCTTCATTTAGATGCTCAACGTTTGAAATTCGAAGGGCCCTGATAGCAAGAGTGTTTAGAACACCAAGCTTCTGGGCTGGGTGATGATGAGAATCAGCGTGAAGGTAGCTTTCTGTGTGGGTTGACTTCCTGAAAACCTTATGCCCTAAAGAGCCACCCTCTTTTCTGATGATAAGTACGTCTAAAAATGGGATGCTCCTGTTTTCTTCCAGCTCCGCTGTAAATTTTATTTCCGCGGAGATAGAATTTAGGTGAATAAAAAACTTGTCAAGCTCTATTTTACCATGTGTCCATTTTATATTGGTATCATCCACGAATCGCTTCCTCTAAGCTGGCTTCAAAGGGTATGATTCAAGGGCTTTCTTTTCAAAGTATTCCATGTATAAGTTGGTCACTATTGGTGAAAGGGGGAACCCATTGCCACACGAGATGTCTGCTCATAATATATTCCTTGGAAGGTGAAAATAGTTGATCGCAAGTAGATTTCGGCTAATTTTGCAGTTCGTGGATCAGTAACATTTTTTATAACCTGAACGACTTCATCAAGAGGAATCTTGGTGAATAAGGACACTACGTCAAAGCTAACAAGGATGTCATCACGTTCTATTCTCTCATTTTTAATAAGATTCACAAAATCATGGGAGTCTTTGATGAAAGAATCAGTGTTTCCGACAAGGGGCTTAAGGATTTTTGCAACATACTTAGCAAGTTCATAGGTTGGGGAACCAATGGTATTAACTATTGGTCTACCCCTTCTTTATGGATCTTGGGTAACCCATAAATTCTTGAAATAGTTTCACAAGTAGGGATTAATTTCTTCTTTAATTTATCCTCAAGGTTGGAATCTGAAATTGTCTTTTTTACTTCCTTCATAAGAAATTACAATTAAATATAAATTACAATTAAAAATAATAAATTTAATTCATATTAATTTATGAGAACTTGAAAATTATATATATTATATTTTATTGGATTTTAATATAAAGATAAATAAATGAGTTGTATAAATGTGAATTTTGAATTGTCACAAAATTTTAATATAAAGTGTATATAGTTTTAATATAAGTGTATAAAGTAATAAGATATAAACTATATATAATACATTAGAAAATGATATTTATATAATTATGAATATGATAAATTATTAAATTATAATAATAATAATACTATTTTGGCTTTAAAAAATAGAATATGATGATAATTATTATCACTTAAAGATAAGTATAAGAATAAAATAGAAACATATTTTTTTAATAGAGAAATATAAATAGATTATAAATATGCTGTATAAATTTATTCTATAATCACAAATTTGTAGGTTTTAATTTTGTACATAAATTATTTGCATAAATAATGGGCAGATACACAAAACATAATATAGATATACATATATTTTCCCTTGGATTCGAAAACCCCAACTACCAAATTAATTTTTTATTATATTCTTTTCAATGTTAGAACACACATATATATATATGCATGCTGAAACATTCATAAACCTTAATCCATTAACTCTGAATTAGAACATAACAATGAGCAGAAAATCATCATGCCTAAAACCATGTGCAAAACTCATGCACAAAACCATAGGTATGTTTGCCCCACCTAATATAGGTCCAAAAACTATTTTCTGCAAATCCCCCTCTAACCCCCCGCTTGGTAGGTGCAGCTAATCATGGAAAGAATATAACACACACCCAACAAAATTAAAAATAAAATAAAAAATAAACTAGAGAGCGGAAAAGTATAAATACTTGAATAAGAACTGTAAAATAAAATTTATAGAATTATAGCCTAAATGTTAGTCTACAAAAACAAAAGTTATTAAATTTTTTGAAGCAGTTATCAAATTTTTAATTTTGTTGTATATTATAAAAGTAAATACATAATAAAGTGTTATTTAAACTTATAATAACTTTAACTATATTGAATTTCTCCTAGTTTTTTATTTTTTAATCATCTTCAAAATTATTATGAAAAAATAAGATTATCAACTTTAAAATTCTTGTTATATGATGTATGTATACCATATTTATTTTCATTGTTTTTTAAATCATAAATGAAACTCAAACTTAAATAATCCTTGTCAATATTGAATATTAACCTGGAATAAATAATATCCATTTAATATGATTTTGCTTTAATATTTTATTGTATATTTACATATAAAGTATTTTATTTTTTATTAAAATAGTATATACTTTAATAAAGTAGGGATTAACATTTTTAATTATGAGATAAAAAAGAATAAAAAAAATGAAAAACGATTTAAAGATTTAATTTATATTTATAATTTTATAAATATACTTTAAAAAGAAATTTTAATTTTGAAACATATTTTAATTTTTTTATATATTAAATTGTTTATCAGTAAATATATTCGTTATAAATTTAATGAATAAATCGAAATATTTTTCCTTTTTAATTAATTATGAATAATTTAACCTCGATGGGGTGATTGAGCAAGGCACATTTAATATATGAGGCAGGGAGGTGAGTCTCCCAAGGGAGGTTCTGACAAGTCATGATAGGAATTAAAGCCAAGTGGTGGCAAGGGAGTTGGTCGTCTAGAAAATTCGAGAGATAGGCAGGGGTTAAGGTTGGATGAGGGTTTTCTTGCGTTAGTTGTTCTTCATGGTTATGGGAGCATTGGAGGGTGGCAAATCGGTCGTCAAGTATGCACATGTCACCAGCGCATGCATGCCTATTCTTTTAAGCACCAATCGCAACATTGGGTATGCTGGATGGAGGGGTGGTGACCTTTTTGTGTTCAAGGTGATGAGTTGTTGGCATTGAGACCTTGGTAAGAGTGGGCATGACAAATTCCTTGGGGGTTGGTCAGGCGAGGGGTGGAGAAGGACTTCGTGGTGCTACTTCGTCAGGGGGTGCACCAAGCAAGAAAAGTCTTCTCTGTGGGCCTAATAGGTGATGTAGTTTCCTTCTACCCCCCTTGTCCTTGTGCAACAATTGGCATTATTGTCAGTATGGTGATATTTTGTTTTGGGTGGGATTTCCCTTATGAGTGTTTTGGAGATTTTTCTGGGGTGGTAATTATATTATGCAATCCTAGTTGTATTTTTGTGGTGACTATTAGTTTTAAAGTTAAGTGTGGCCATTGGCGGCTCGGGTTTCATAGTGTCTCCCTTAGTTTGTCTTGGTCTTTGGTGGTGCGGGGGGTTTTGTCCTAGTGGAGGTTATGGTTATTGAGGGGGGGGGTATTCTCATTGGCATCACGGTGGTCATTTTTACTCAATCATGGGGGGAGCTCGCCTTGGGTGACCAAGGCACTCACAAATAATTCAAATGAGTTATGGTGGTTAGTATCAAGGTGAGGTATGCTTAGATAGATGGAATGTACCAAGCATAGTGGGGCTCCCCGTGGATATTTTCCAGTGCGTGATGACAGAGCGGGTGTAAGGGAAGGCGGGGGGTGGCTCAAGGGGCCTTTGATGGTGAGTTGGCTAATGAGAATTTGCTAGTGCCCAACCCAATAGCTGCACCGCCTTCACTAGAGTCTCTTGACAGAAAGATACTGAATGTCACGGCGCTCCTAGTAGAGTTATGTTAGTAGCGACATGATGACAAGAATGAAGTGATTACCTTCATGAATGATTTACAGCACAACCAGTGGGTGATGCTGGATAGAAATTATTCAACCTAGAGGATCCAACTTCTCAACTAAGCGTCTTTGGCAAATATAGGATCCAACTTCTCAACTACGTGTTTTTAACGAATATATATTAATGATTAATATATTTTTTGTTTCGTTCAAACATATTCCATTAATTGATAAAAAATTTACATAGTATTTGCCGTAAATGCATTACTCTCTAGCCCTCACTCCGACCAAATGTATTAGCTAGGAGAGATAAACAAAAACTAAAAGAAAAATGCCAAAAATCCGACCAAATGTATTAGCTAGGAGAGATAAACAAAAACTAAAAAAAAAATGCCAGAAACTATAGTCTCCATATCCCAAAAGCACCTAAACCCCAAAAAATAGCAAAAATACATACATAATCAATCAACATTATAAATTATAGAGGAGAACCCGGTCTACTCCATGTTTAAAATTTTAAAAAGTCTCCATAAAATTATAATATTTAAATGAATATATATTAAAATTAAATTATATTAATGATTAATAATCAATCTAAACTAATAAAATTAATTATCTCGTTTAGTTCATATAAAAAAAATCGTGATTCACAATTTTTAGAAAGATAGAATGATATAATTTTTTTTTACTAAAATTTGAACCATTTATTTTAATAAAATTAATTATATTAAAAAAATAATTAAATTAAATTTATTTATAAAAAACAAATAATGTTAAAAAAATTAATGACATGACTATAACATATTGTGTATTGTGTTAGAGGGAGATTATGTAATTTTTTAATTCGAAATTATGGGAGTTTTAATGGAATAATTTGAAAAAATTAATATGTAAATTTGAGTTCCCCGGATGTGGGTGCATTTATAGCAGGGTAAAGTGATGGGACAGGGGTGCGGCGAGTAGGATGACACCTGCCTGCCCTGTACCACCTAGTATATGGCCTTATGTAGCTTAAACAGGGTTATCGGGTTCCAGTTGGATTCACGTTATGTGGTTTTGTTACGCCCAAACTGTCATTTGACTTCTCTATCGCTTCCGCATGCTCTGGCTTGAGATTGGCTTCGACTCTCTTTAATGTTGGAGTTATGGCGGGGGTAATCCGAGGAAGGGCGGATCATGTTAAATACAGGTTCGGCTTTGTGAAAGTTTGGATGCCTCCGGTGCATTGTGGGTCTGGCAAAGGTGTTTTATGGTATGCTGCTCTGTTGTGTTGTGCTGCCCTGTTTTGCTCGGCCAATTCTGCGACGCTGCCTTCGACGTATCCAAGGCTTTGTTCGAAAGCCTCTAGTCTGAGGTGGGATGCCCACAGAAATACACTGAGCTCGGAGGAGGTGGTTGCGTGGTCCTGCGTTCGAAGGGTGGCTGAGGTTATAGTTATGCCCCGTCTGCGACATAGGATGAGGAGTCGCAGGGGAACTCCTAGGCGTGTTCCCTCTCGCCCGTCCTCCAATTCTCCCTTCGTTTCTAGTGATCTCTCTACCGGCCATTACCCTCGCACTCGCAGTGGGAGAGGGCGTCCCCATCTTTTTCCCTCCTGACTCCTCGTCGTCCCCCTCCGTAGGCTCAGCGATTTTTACCTTCAATTGTTCCCTGAATCGCCCAAGAATTCATGCTCATGTTTCAGTGTTCTTTCTTGAACAAAGTCAAGAGGTAGGGGAAACCAGCACCCATCAGGAGGGTCCTGATTTTGTTCATGCGCAGACTCCTTTCGCTATGCAGGATCCGGCAAACCCTTCTCTCAATGCCATGGCCACGGGGGTGGAAATGGAGGCTCCTTGTCCCCTTGTTCTTGTTGCTGCCTGTGCAAGGGATAACACTGATGTTGCTCGTGCAAATGCTCTGCCGGAGTTTGGATGGTGCCGAATCGTGGAGGAGCCTCCAGACCCGTAGTTTCTTTCACTGTTGCTCTGTTGATGGTCACGCAACCCTTATTGGCGGGTAATTTTTGGTTCAGGAAGCAAATTTTGGTTCACTTCAGCAAGCTATGGTTCAATTTACATGTCTCTTTGAATTTTTGTAAGCTCAGCAAGAGAGCCAATACTTGTTCCCCTGCGTGGGATTTGAATACCAACTTTTGGTTTAGTTCACTGTCATGGGCAGTGTTTTTGATTCTCTCTGCCGCTTCCACAGGGCAGCTATTTTTGACTACAGTCTTGATGTAAATTACCACCTCTTATGTTAATAGAATAGTTTTATTTAGAAATATATATATATATACTATATATATATAATATATAATATAATATTATGTTAAATTTGGAGTTTTTGTTAAAATAATGATGCAAGTAGATAAAATTTATTGCATTTTATGGTATTAGTTATTTATAAAAAAATAACAAATGTTAAAAGTTAAAGAGAATAACATAATATATGTGGGAATGACATTAAGTTAGTAGTGAGAAATTATTGAATATTTTAATTTTAAATAATGATATTATTTAAAAAAATTTAATAAAATAAAAAAGTAAAAAATATTAATATGTTAATTTGGGTTTTCCTTATAGTAGTTAAGTTGAGAAAATCATTTTCATTATTCCATTTTAATTTCCATTTATAATATAAGTGTTTTTGGTTGAAGTGTTGACTTTATATAATCAACATAGATACTTTTTATCTATCAAATCCCTCAAGGTGCAAACCTCTTTTTTTAGTGTAAAACTTGAGGAAAAATTTGATAATCTCTGGTCAAGATGGATATAGATTGGTTTAGAATATCATTTCAAAGATAATATAAAAACTTATCATAACTTAGTGGTCAATCCAATAATGAGGACAATAATGACTGGTTGCTATCTATGAATGTGTATGGATCTGGGGCCCTTTCCTTAGATCCAAGAAAAATGAACTCTTAGCCAAATAAAAGTAGTTTTAGGGTATACAATACTTTTATTTGGCTAAGAGTTAATTTTTCTTGGATCTAAGGAAAGGGCCCCAGATCGATAAGCATTCATAGATAGCAACGAGTCATCATTGTCTTCACTATTGGATTGACAACTGAGTTATAATAGGTTTTTCCATTATCTTTAAAATGACATTTTAAACCAATCTATATCCATCTTGACCAGAGATTATCAAAATTTTACACTAAAAAAAAAGGTTTGCACTTTGAGGGATTTGATAGATCTAGAATTAAAATGTATCTATGTTGATTATATAAAACTAGCACTTAAACCATATATATACATATACATATATAATAATATATATATATTTTTTTTTTTTTTTTTTTTTAAAATAATTTTTTTTTTGTAAATTTCATTTTAATTTTTATGGTTAGTAAAAAATATTTGAAAACATAATAATAATAAGATATTATAATTTCTCAAAAAAACTTCTTAGTATAAATTATTTAATACATAAAAATATTATTATTATTATTTTAAGTAGGTTAATCTATTGATATAATACAAAAAAAGTTACAGAGTATCTGGGTCGTAAAGGGTCTTGGCCTTAATCAACGCACAACCATGAAAATATCTGAGACTGCCCCTACAAAGGGGAAACCAGTCCAAAAGTAAAAAAGTCCAAAATGCACCCATATTTAACCCACAGGTTTCCTGATGAGACCAACCCATCAAATCAACAACAAAACCACCTAGAAAAACAACAATTTGTCCTCACTGGACCAACCAACCAGCAGATTACCCTGATGACACATAAGCAAGACAAAACTAGATCCAGAACTAAATGAAATGCCACTTGTCAGATGTGACACACATCGCAAGGTCATCCGAAGCAGGTTCCTCCATGACAGGACACGCCCAATCATTCGCGTTGTCCGCCTCGCCACGTCCAACTGCCTGATGTCCTCCCTCCCTGCTTCCAGCCTCAACTTGCGGGCGCGACGTGTTCTCCAGACGGCTTTCCACGGCCCGTGTGTCACTTGGAACGCTTAAAGCATCATGTGCGCTGCCAACAATGGCTTTCCCATGTCTTCTGTTCCGACCTCCATTACCATCCAGCTTGTCATTGTTGTCTCTGTTTCGGCCTGGACCCGCTCTGTTCGTCTCCTCCATGGAAATAGTCATGGGAATTTGCTGCTGAGGCTCTTCAGAAATGGAGATGGAGACAGTGGCAACAATAACTGGGCAATTCAAAGAGCTACAGAATCGGAACTGTGTCGTGTGGGGGACTTGATGCGGATGCAGAGGAAAGGTAGCAATGCGTACTGCCGCCTCGTCGTGTCTTGAACAGTGGAGGCAGGCTCTGCCTCTACCACCTCTGGTGTTCGGATACTGACCTACAATACTATATTGGCGGGGATTTTCAGTTGAGGAGGCTGGGGAAGCCAAATTGTGGCTATGCAACGCAGGGGAGCGAGAGCTTCTGCCGCGCGTGCCACCATGTCGGCTGCGCATACGGTGGCGAACCATGGTAGAGATAGGAGCAGTCGCAGAGTCAGGGGGGGCGAAAGAAGAATTGACAGAAGAGTATTGAGTAGAGGTTACAAAGTGCTGAGGGACAAGAGCCAAATTGCAAAGGTTAGTATGGGAATGGTGGAAGCCATTACCCAAGTCCAAACAACACACAATCCAGCATCTACGCCCAGTGCTAGTTCACTCAGTCGGTTCCCCCGCCCGCGGAGGCAAGCACAGTGAAACAGGGGTAGAATGATTGGATTGTTCTCCAGCTCCATGGTTATGCAAGTGATGGCTTTGCCTCGGCTAGAGCAGGCATTAAATGCCGCTTGCGAGGTGCTGTGGATATCATTCATGTTGGTTTTGGGATGGTTGCAGAGGGCCATGTGGCCGCCTCGCCCGGCGTCACCCCATCTCATCACCATAATCGCCTTAATTGCCAGCCACATTTGGGGCATAAAATATTATTATTAATCACAATTATTATAATAAAATTATGATTTTTATA